>CAUYLG010036665.1:0-56371 GCA_963573385.1 Cacajao melanocephalus | reverse complement strand
AGTTAAGAAATCTCTACACTGTTTTCCATTGTGGCTATACTAGTTTATGTTCCCACCAGCAGTGTATAAGTGTTTTCTGGTCACTGCATCCACTGTTTTTTGATTTCTTGATTATGGTCTTTTTTTTTTTTTTTTTTTTTTTGAGACAGAGTCTCACTCTGTCAACCAGGCTGGATTGCAGTGGCACGATCTCAGCTCACTGCAACCTCCGCTTCCCAGGTTTAAGCGATTCTCCTGCCTCAGTCTCCCAAGTAGCTGGGACTACAGGCATGCGCCACCATGCCCGGCTAATTTTTGTATTTTTAGTAGAGGTGGACTTTCACCATGTTGGCCAGGCTGGTCTCGAACTCCTGACCTCAAGTGATCCACCTGCCTCGGCCTCCCAAAGTGCTGGGATTACAGGCGTGCGCGACCGCACCTGGCCTTGTTTCTTTATCTCTGAATGAAGATGTTTCCCAAGGCCGAGAGCTCCTCTTTCTTTGCTCTTCCCTTGTTGATCTCCTCTGTCCTCCTGCAGATGTGGTCTCAGGAGTCCATTTCCAGTCTGGGCTTTCCTTCTGAGCCCCTGTAGTTCCACCTGTACTCCCATGTGCTGAGCATCTACTGATGAGGCCCACTGCTATCTGAAACTCAGGATGTGGGAGACCCAACTGCTCACTTCCTCTGTCAATGCCATTCTTCGAGCTACTCAGGCTTAGGAGCCTCAAAGCCCTGGCCGCCTTGGCCCTGAGTGGGTAAGGGGCCTTCTCTGTGTTCCCACGATACCACTGCATGCCCTGATCATTGTGCTTCCCAGAGTGTGGCATGGGAGCTCTTCTATATCTTCTCCCAACTAGGCTGTGAGCAACTCGAGGGCAGGTACAGCACCAGTCAAATTGTCCCTCATGGCTAGGCACGGTGGCTCACGCCTGTAATCCCAGCACTTTGGGAGGCCAAGGCAGGCAGATTACTTGAGACCAGGAGTTCCAGACAAGCCTGGGCAACATGGTGAAATCCCATCTCTACAAAAATACAAAAATTAGCTGGGTGTGGTAATGCACGCCGAGTAGTCCCAGCTACTCAGAAGGCTCAAGTGGGAGGATCACCTGAGCCTGGGAGGTAAAGGCTGCAGTGAGCTGTGATCATACTACTGCACTCCAGCCTGAGTGACAGAGCAAGACCTTGCGCCCTCCCCCCAAAAAATTGTCTGTCACATCAGAGAGCATGAGGGGAGAAGGAGCCATGGCTGTCTTCATTCTGTGTTATTTGCTTCTTTCCTGTATTACTGAGCCCATCACCAAAGTGTCCTTTTTTTTTTTCTTTAAGGCTGTCCCTTCTCTAATCCATGATGCTACCAGGTCAGTCTGCCTCTGTGGCTCCTCATTGAATCCAGGTTGTTTCTTCCACTTTACCCCTAGTTTGCGTTTCTAGAAACTTCCACACAGGAGCACTGTCTTCTATTCCTCGCCTAACCAAGCTTCCAGTCCCTGCCAAATTGTTTCCTTTCCAACTTGACTTGGTGATATTCCCAGCCACCTGCTTTTTCCCAGCCAGGGATCCTTTTCCTCCTGAGGAACAATTTCTTCTCCTTCAAGATCACATCCCTACCCAGCCTTCCTGGCACAGCACGAACCTCATCTCCCCTTTCCACCCAGCTGGCGTCTTTGAGCTTTTTTTCAGCTATCGCTGAGGGACGTTAATGCACACGTAACAAACCTGACTTCATGCTGATAATTCTCTTTCTCCAAGTCTGTTACTATTTCTTTTCCCTTAGGCTGAAAGTATCTGGACAGCAAAGCCCATGTCTTATTCATCTTCTCATCATTTCTAATAACTTTTGTATAGAAAATTCTCAATGAAGGGCCAGGCATGGTGGCTCACACCTGTAATCTGAGCACTTTGGGAGGCCAAGGCAGGCGGATCATGAGGTCAGGAGATCAAGACCATCCTTGCTAACATGGTGAAACCCCATCTCTACTATAAATACAAAAAAAAAAAAATAGCCTGGCATGGTGGCACATGCCTATAGCCCCAGCTACTCAGGAGGCTGAGGCAGGAGAATCACTTGAACCCGGGGGGTGGAGGTTGTGGTGAGTTGAGATCGCACCACTGCACTCCAGCCTGGGCGACAGAGTGAGACTCCATCTCAAAAAAAAAAAAAAAAGGGAAAACCACAACAAAAAAGAAAGTTCTCAATGAAGTAAAGTTAACAATTCTGTCTTTCAGTTCAACTTTGGAGACATCTTTGTCCACCAGGCCATCCACACCATTGAGTACTGCCTGGGCTGCATCTCAAACACCGCCTCCTACCTGCGGCTCTGGGCCCTCAGCCTGGCTCATGCACGTGAGTGAGCTGCCCAACAGGGCACAGTCAGCTCTCCCCCACACCCCCGGAAACAGGTGCAATGTGTTTGGAGGTAAAGGACCTCGAGTTGTTTGCGGATGTTTGCCAAAAGAATGGCTCTTCTTTCCTAGGCAGAGGTACCTTTTCCGTGGGTCTGGCTGCATGTTGCTGGGGTGGTCACTCTCTGTATTAATATTCTCCTACGGCTGCTGTAACAAATTGTCACAAACCCTCGTGGCTTAAAACAACACAGGTTTTAAATTGGCAGGGTATGGTGGCTCACACCTGTGATCCCAGAACTTTGAGAGACAGAGTTTATGTGAATCACTTGAGCCCAGGAGTTCCAGACCAGCCTGGCCAACATGGTGAAACCTGTCTCTACTGAAAATACAAAAAATTAGCTAGGCGTGGTGGCGGGCACCTGTAACCCCTGCTTCTCGGGAGACTGAGGCAGGAGAATCGCTTGAACCTGGGAGGCGGAGGTTGCAGTGAGCAAAGATTGTGCCACTACACTCGGCCTGGGCGACAGAGCAAAAAAACAGAAAACCAACAACACAAATTTGTTCTCTTCCAGTTTTTGAAGCCAGAACCCTAAAATCAGGGCGTGGGTGGCCGTGTTCCTGCTGGAGGCCGCAGGGAGAATTCGTTTCCTGGCCTTTCCAGCTTCTGGAGGCTGCCTGCATGCTGTGGCTTGTGGCTTCTCTTCGCATCACTTCAATCTCTGCTTCCAGCATCAAATCTCCTTTTTCTCTGACTCTGAC
The DNA here is from genome assembly GCA_963573385.1 of Cacajao melanocephalus. NCBI lineage: Eukaryota > Metazoa > Chordata > Mammalia > Primates > Pitheciidae > Cacajao > Cacajao melanocephalus. The sequence goes on along the minus strand of CAUYLG010036665.1, from coordinate 53,287 downwards.
TCTCCTGCCTTCCTCTTACAAAGACTCTAGTGATGACCTTGGGAGTGTCCAGATAATCCGGGATGACGCCCACTCTCAGGACTCTTAGCTTAATCTTCTCTGCAATCCGGGATGACGCCCAGTCTCAGGACTCTTAGCTTAATCTTCTCTGCAAGGCTGGTGTTGCCATGTAAAGTAACATGTTGACAGGTTATTGTGATTAGGATGTGGACATCTTTGGGGATAGGGGAACCTGTTTTTTGGGCTACTATGCTGTCCTGCAAGGTGCTGACCTGTAAGAGAAGGCGTGCCTTGATTAGGAGCATGGCTGGGAGTCAGTTGGCTGCCCACTGAGCTGGCCATCAGGAAGTGCTCACCACCTTTGTGAATTCACAGCAGTCCAGGGTCAGTCTGGCCAGGCCCAGAAATACAATCTATCTATCTATCAATCAATCAGTCTGTCATTCAATCTATCTATCTATCAGTCTATCATCTATCATCTATGTAGCTATCATCTGTCTATCATCTATCATCTATCTATCTGTCTATCATCTATCATCTATCTGTCTATCATCTATCTGTGTATCTATCAATCAATCAATCAATCATCTCTCTGTCTGTCTGTCTAAAAGAGACAAGGTCTTACTATGCGCCCAGGCTAATCTCACACTCCTGGCCTCAAGGAATCCTCTTGCCTCAGCCTCCCAAACTGCTGGGATTTCAGGCATTGGAAATATAATTTTGATAAAGATCTGAGCCCCAACAGCTGAGCACGGTGGCTCACGCCTGTAATCCCAGCACTTTGGGAGGCCAAAGCAGCTGGATCACCTGAGATCAGGAGTTCAAGATCAGCCTGACCAACATGAGAAACCCCGTCTCTACTAAAAATACAAATTAGCTGGGTGTGGTGGCGCATGCCTGTAATCCCAGCTGCTTGGGAGTCTGAGGCAGGAGAATCGCTTGAACCCAGGAGGCAGAGGTTGTGGAGAGCTGAGATCGCTCCATTGTACTCCAGCCTGGCCAACAGAGCGAGATTCCATCTCAGACAACAACAACAACAAAAGTATGTCTGATTATTCATTTATGGTAGAAACTCCACTGCTCAGCATTTGTGTGACCTTCACAGCTCAGGCTAGTTCGTTTCCTCACACAAACTCACATATACACACTTTCATGTGCACACGAATGCTCAGATCCACACACTCAGCCCTACAAGCGCCTACAGCACAGATACCCACAAGCACGTCTTGACTCCTGTTCACTGTTGTGCATTCGTGTGAAGTGGCTATCCCAGGACTGTCACCCACTTTGTTCCTTAAAGTGGATCTCAGCACTTCGTGCAGTCAGTGGTGGTCAGGTTGGTCCTCAGCTCCAAAGCCCGCGATAGTTGGAGGACTTGCATCTTAATAGGGCTGAGTCTACGTAAGACAGGAGAAGCAGTTTTGGTATTCTTGGTCCCTGGGCCAGAGTTTGGTATTATGTGTCAGGGTGTCCTCTGTCCAGCCCATGCACACTGAGGGGGTCATTTGATTCCTGAAAACCCATATAGTTCATGGCTGCCAGGCCTGGTTCACCCATTGGGTCATTCCAGAAGTCCCTGCTGGACGTGGCTTCCACTCCATACTAATACAGTTGCTTAAAGAGGTAATGTAGAAGAATGGGGAAGGCTGGGCGCGGTGGCTTACTCCTGTAATCCCAACACTTAGGGAGGCCAAGGTGGGCAGATCACAAGGTCAGGAGTTTGAGACCAGCCTGGCCTAGCTGGGTGTGATGGCACGTAGTCCCAGCTACTTGGGAGGCTGAGGCAGGAGAATCACTTGAACCTGGAAGGCAGAGGTTGCAGTGAGCTGAAATCACGCCACTGCACTCCAGCCTGGCGACAAAGCTGTTGTAACCGAGCGAGTTAGAAGAAGGAACGCACCACGCTCTGAGTTCCAAATTAAGAGTCCTTTATTAATTAGTCAGCGACCGAGAGACAGCTAATGCTCAAAATTCTCTCGGCCCCAAGGAAGGGGCCTGATTATCTTTTATACTTTGATTTAGGTAGGGGAGGGGAGTATCTAGCTGAAGCGGAATTTTACAGAAGCAGAAAAGCAGGTTAGAGGAAGGGTCTGCGGGCACAGGTGGTCCAAGAAGAGGGGCAATCAGGCTCCTTCTACACAATGATCAAAGGGAAACTTTTTCTTACAACAGTAGGGGGAGGTATGCCAGGCAGGATGTGGTTACAATGGTGACAAGTGTTAAGAACAGTACGCTTCAATGCTTCTAAGTGCAGCATGACCCAGTTATGCACCCAAGGGGACTGTGGTAGGGAGAGGGAAGCCAGGTTGGAGTTTACAGCTAAAATGCAGTCAGTGATGCTAGCCCAGGGTAGGTTATTACAAAGCAACACTCCGTCTCAAAAAAAAAATTATACCAGTGTAGTCCTATGGTTCCAGCTAATTGGGAGGCTGAGTCAGGAGGATTTGTTTTTCTCCCTGTATCCTCACATGGTGTTGACCACACGCCTGACTTTTATAATAGCAATTTTTGTGCGTTTTAACATGGTTTTATCCCTTAGCAATTTAGTGTAGTTTTGCATCTGTTTGAATTTATGTGAATAGAATTACGTCTTAGCTCAGGCCGCCATAATAAAACACCCTGGGCTGGGTGACTTAGCAGTGGACAGTTATTTTCTCACAGTTCTGGAGGCTGCAAGCCCCAGATCAGCGAGCCAGAAAGGTTGGGTTCTGGTGATGACCCTCCTCCTGGCTTGCAGATGGCGGCCTTCTCCCTGTGTCCTCACATGGTAGAGAGAGGGGAACAGAGACAGAAATGGAGGGGAAGCTGCCTGGTGTCTGTTTTTATAAGGGCACTAATTCCAATATGAGGGCCTCACCCTCAGGACCTCACCTAACCCAAATCACCTCCCAAAAGCTCCATCTCCAAATACCATCATTGGGGGTTAGGCCTTCAACGTACAAATTTTGGAGAGACACAAACATTCAATCTTTGACGAATTGTATGGTTTTGCTCTTTTGCATATGAATTATGTTACTGGGATTTGTTGATTTTGCCACCAGTAGCTATAGTTTGCTTGCTTTCCTTGGTGAATAATATGCCTCCACATATTTGTCTAGTTTCCTCTTGATGAAAATTCCACCCTTGGGAACAAAGTTTCTGAAAGTCTCGTGCAATGCTCTAGGGTACACGTGCCCAACTTCTCCACCTTGGAGTGGAATTGTTGAATCATAGGATGTGCAGATTTAGGATTATAATGTAAAAATAATCTGCATTTATAGCCAGATGTGGTGGCTCATGTCTGTAATTTCAGCACTTTGGGAGGCTGAGATGGGAGGAACACTTGAGACCAGGAGTTCAAGACTCAAGACCAGCCTGGCTAACACAGGAAGACCTCTTCTCTATTAAGAAAAATTAACAGGGCCAGGCGCATTGGCTCAGGCCTGTAATCCCAGCACTTTGGGAGGCTGAGGTGGGTGGATCACCCGAGATCAGGAGTTTGAGACCAGCCTGGCCACCGTGGTGAAACCCCGTCTCTACTAAAAATACAAAAATTGAGCTGGGCATGGCGGTGGGTGCTTATAATCCCAGCTACTCAGGAAGCTGAGGCAGGAGAATCACTTAAACCTGAGAGGTGGAGGTTGCAGTGAGCCGAGATCACGCCATTATACTCCAGCCTGAGCGGTAAGAACAAAACTCTGTCTGGAAAAAAAAAAATTGACAGAGAGTGGCGGCACATTCCTGTGGTCCCAGCTACTTAGGAGGCTAAGGTGGGAGGATCACTACAGCCCATGAACTCAAGGCTGCAATGAGCCATAATTGCACTACTGCATTCCAGCCTGGGTGATGCAGTGAGAACCTGTTCAATAATAATAATAATAATAATAATAATAATAATGATCTGGGCTGGACGTGGTGGCTCCTGCCTGATTTCCCAGCACTTTGGGAGACTGAAACAGAAGGATTGCTTGAGGCCAGGAGTTGGAGACCATCCTAGGCAACATAGTGAGACCCTGTCTCTATTAAAAAAAAAAAAATATATATATATTTTTAATTAAAAAGATGAAAAAGTAAATAACAATCTGCATTTGCAAGATAACCACGGTGGTTTCTCGCACCTTGCAGAACTGTCTGAAGTGCTCTGGACCATGGTGATGAACAACGGCCTTCACGTGCGAGGCTGGGGAGGCATCGTCGGGGTTTTTATTATTTTTGCCGTATTTGCTGTCCTGACAGTAGCCATCCTTCTGATCATGGAGGGCCTCTCTGCTTTTCTGCACGCCCTGCGACTGCACTGGTAAGGATGGTTGTCCTGTGGAAGCTTGATGTGGTGTGGGGAAAGGGCGTGGGCTGTGAGGCCAGCCGACTGGGTTCAAATCTTGACCTGTGTGTAACATCAGCAGCTTACATACCTCTTTGGAGCCTTAGTTTAGTCATCTGTTGGTATAATATTAAATGATGTAATATATGTGTGTGTGTATATGTATACACACTCATTCATACTTATTCAGACACTCATATCTACACTAAATCTTACTTTTCATTTATTCCTTCTTTTTTAGATAATCAGTGTTCTTTTGTTACTATAATTGGCTTTAACCAAGTGATACTTCCAAGTATTGGTAAGGTGACATCTGAGATAGGCTCAGAGCAAATCTGGAATGTTTGGCTTTTTTTTTTTTTTTTTTTTTTTTTAGAAAGGGTCTTGCTCTGTTGCCCAGGCTGGAGTGCAGTGGTGCAATCTTGGCTCGCTGCAACCTCTACCTACCAGGTTCAACCGATTCTCCTGCCTCAGCCTCCTGAGTAGCTGGGATTACAGGCGTCCACCACCATGCCCAGCTGTTTTGTATTTTTAGCAGAGACGGGATTTCCCCATGTTGGCCAGGCTGGTCTTGAACTCCTGGCCTTGAGTGATTCACCCACCTCAGCCTCCCAAAGTGCTGGGATCACAGGCACAAGCCACTGTGCCTGGTGAATCTGGGATGTTTGGCTCTTGTTGCTGAGTGCAGGAGTTATACCAACAAGGTATGAAAGCCTCAAAAGTGGAAAGAGAAGGAGGGTACCACCAGAAGGGAGACGCTCACAGGAAGCGCTGGACACACACAGATGTATCCAGTGACAATCAGCTGTCGTCACGAGGTTGATGAATATGGAAATGTGTTCAGACCTCTGGTTGTCTTCCAAGTTACATTTCAACCAAGAATTTTGAGTGTGCAGTGCATGCCCTTCAGCTGCACAGAGAGTACCCAGCTTGCCCTGATGTTTTCTTTCTCGCTCTATGGCCACTGTTCATAAGGAAGCCTTTATACTTCCTGTCCTGAGGGAGGAGAGTCACAGCTTCCCCTGCCTCCGTGATGACATCATTTTCCTCCATGTCGTTGAGGAGATGAACCTAACTCCATAACTTAATAAAACATAAATGATACTACATGATACCAGTTATATAAGTTACAAAAAATACAGGTTCAGGGTCTTTGTGTTCTATAGTAAGTGAATCTCACAGTTTAGAATTAGATGGAAATGGAAAATGACATTAGGTAGTGCTGAACAGTGAGGGCATCTTGGCTTGTGATGGGAGTGGGGAAGCTCTTGCACCAGGGAAGAGTTGTTTTGCTGTGGCTATGAGCCCACAAGCAGAGAGGCCTGAGGAAGTGAGGGGGAGGGGAAGGGGAAGGTGGTCAGAGACAGGTAAGAGAAGGGCTTAAAAAATCCTCAGATTCATGGCTTGGGCGCAGTGGCTCACGCCTGTAATCCCTGCATTTGGGGAGGCTGAGGTGGGTGGATCACTTTAGGTCAGGAGTTTGAGATCAGCCTGGCCAACATAATGAAACCCTGTCTCTACTAAAAATATAAAAATTAGGCTGGGCACGGTGGCTCATGCCTGAAATCCCAGCGCTTTGGGAGGCCAAGGCGGCTGGATCACCTGAGGTCAGGAGTTTGAGACCAGCCTGGCCTACATGGTGAAACACTGTCTCTACTAGAAGTACAAAAATTAGCTGGGTGTGGTGGTGGGAGCCTGTAATCCCAGCTACTTGGGAGGCTGAGGCAGGAGACTCACTTGAACCTGGGAAGTGGAGGTTGTGGTGAGCCAAGATCGCACCATTGCACTCTAGCCTGGATGACATGAGAGAAACTCCATCTCAAAAAAAAAAAAAAATCTATCTATCTATCTATCTATATCTATCTATATACATAGATTAGCTAGGCATGGTGGCATGTGCCTATAGTCCCAGCTACTTAAGAGGTTGAGGCAGGAGAATTTCTCAAACCTGGGAGGTGGAGGTTGCAGTGAGCCAAGATCGCACCACTACACTCCAACTTGGGCTATGGAGCAAGACTCTGTCTCAAAAAAAAGAAAAAAAATATCCTTAGGATTCTTATGGCAGCTGTCAGCCTGGGTGCCTTCCGTGGCCGACCCTTCTGACCTTGTGCTTGATTTTACAAATGCTCTGCTTCCTCCTTCCCTCCACCTTCCAGCCTCTGAATGATGTGGTTCAATCTCCTTTTTCTTACCCCATGCCCTCCCCTCAACAACAGGGTCGAGTTCCAGAACAAGTTCTATGTCGGAGATGGTTACAAGTTCTCTCCATTCTCCTTTCAACACATCCTGGATGGCACAGCTGAGGAGTAGGCTGAGGCCACACCTCGGCAGCGGTCTCTGTGCCAATGAAAGAAGTTCAGTCTTGTCTTTGATATCAGCCTGTGCAAGGCGTTCAATGGAAAGATTGTTCTTGGCTCACCTGAAGCATAAAGCTATGTATTATTTGGATATCAGTCTGTGGATTGGGTATGACTTACTCATGTCAGAGAGGAATGACTTTGACAAGTTATTTTGTCTTCGTGTGGGGTTTTCTCAAATAATAAAGTAATTGAGAAATGAGGGGAGAATACTAAACAGATGTCTTCTTGCAATATCTTAAATATTATATTTGAGAAAATAAACATCTGCGTCATTCACTTTTCCCTTAAGATATCTTTATTCGGCCAGGTGCAGTGGCTGACGCTTCTAATCATAGCATTTTGGGAGGCCAAGGTGGGTGGATCATCCAAGGTCAGGAGTTCGAGACCAGCCTGGCCAACGTGGTGAAACCCTGTCTCTACTAAAAATACAAAAATTAGCTGGCCATGGCAGCAGGGGCCTGTCATCCCAGCTACTCCAGAGGCTGAGGCAGGATAATAGCTTAAACCCCAGGGGCGGAGGTTGCGGAGAGCTGAGATCGCACCACTGCACTCCAGCCTGGGTGACAGTGAGACTATGTCTCAAAAAAAAAAAAAAAAAAAAAAGAAAAAATTATTCCATATCATTTAGTATCGACAATTATAGGCCAAAGCTGAATAATAGAGCTACACACACTAATCCCAAAGAGGGATCATGTGAATTCCATTTCCTCCTTCCTCAAACACCTTTTTCCCTTGTCTGGGGCTAAGTATTACAAGCTTAGAAACTTTCTCATGAATTTTCACTGAGGAAGAACAGATCATGTTCTCTGTTTGGCGGGAGGGCCTCCCCTGGTGTCTCTCTGGATTGCTAAATCCTGTGAAATGAAGTGTGGTAATGTGATATCATCATTTGTTTACTGTCCCTGCACGTTATGCTGGAGAAGGAGATTGGGTGGCAAGTTTGGAAATTGGTGTGCCGGGAGGGAGAGCACCCAGCGGTCTGGCCTGTTACTCTCTGGCTCTGTGAGCCCCAAAGTCATTAGTTATTTCTTAAGTACCTAAACTAGCAAACTCCTAAGAGCCCGATAAGATATACATCTGATACACAAAATAAGATATATATATGTTTGCATAGATAGAGAGAAAGATAGGATCTTACTCTTGCCCAGGCTGGAGTGCAGTGGTGTGATCACAGCTCACTGCAGCCTCAACCTCCGGGGCTCAAATGTTCCTCCCACCTCAGCCTCCTGAGTAACTGGGACTACAGGTGTGTACACCCTGCCCAGCTAATATCTTTTAGTTTTTTGTAGAGGTGCTGTGGGTAGGGGAGGTCTTACTATGCTGCTCAGGCTGGTCTTGAATTCCTGGGCTCAAGCAATCTTCTCACCTCAGCCTCTCAAAGTGCTTGGGTTCCAGGTGTGAGCACCTGGCCTCACTGACTATTTTGTCTGAATAGCCTTTATCCGTGTAGATTATTATCTTTATGGTAACTATACCGGTAGAATTAAGTATAATTATCTTTTTTGGTCGTGTTTTTACAGCTGACAAAGTACTTAATAGGATTTAATTTTAAATTTTCTTTTTCTTTTTTTTTTTTTTTTTTTAGACAGGGCCTTACTCTGTCTCCGGGCCAGGCTGGAGTGCAGTGGTACGATCTCAGCTCACTGCAACCTCCGCCTCTGGGGTTCAAGCAATTCTCCAGCCTCAGCTTCCTGAGTAGCTGGGATTACAGGCAACCACCACCATGCACGGCTAATTTTTGTACTTTTGGTAGAGATGGGGTTTCATCATGTTGGCCAGGCTTGTGTCTTGAACTCCTGTCCTCAAGTGATTCACCCACCTTGGCCTCCCAAAGTGCTGAGATGACAGGTGTGAGCCACCGCGCCCAGCCCGTTCTAAATTTTCACTGTTCGAAAAGTTCCAAAAGAACTGATTAAATTCAAAATTATGCTTTGGATGAGACCCTGTTTTTGAAGTGCCCATGTGCCCTGTGTGCAGTAGAGCTGTCTGGTGCTCATGGAAGCGGCGTTGCTCAAACCTAAAAGGAAGCTTCCATGTCACTTTCCATGCCGGTGTCATGACTTGTCCAGCACAGTGGAAGGCACATCTTAGATGCTCAATAAATATTAACTTAATGAGGTTGAGCCGCAGAATGAGAGCTAAGGTCAGATGACGTACATGTTTGAGTTCCAACTTTGATGCTTTATCATGGGTGCCCTCAGGAAAGAAAATGAGTTGTTCCTCTCTTTGCCAGTGGAAATAATGATCTCCACCTCTCTGATTATAGGAAAGGTGGTTGTAAAGCCCTGGGTGTGAGGAGATACTGTCAGTGATGGTTGAACTGGAAGAACAGAATAAGACAGGATGCATATAGGATGGCATAAGAAATCCACCAATCCCATGCCGTCGTGGTCGCTGGGCGATTTTCAGGCTCTCAGCTCCTACTGTCCTTCTCAGCAACTCTCTAACAAGAACACTGTGCTTAAATGGATCACCAGCCTTTGACACTTAATTCTTTTTTTTTTTTTTGTATACCACCCTGTAGTTTTAAATTAGAATTAGGCCAGGCATGGTGGCTCACACCTGTAATCCCAGCAATTTGGGAGGTTGAGGTGGGTGAATCACGTGAGGCCGGGATTTTGGGACCAGCCTGGCCCACATGGTGAAACCCCATCTCTACTAAAATTATGAAAGTTAGCTGGGCATGGTGGTGCATGCCTATAATTCTAGCTACTCAGGAGCCTGAGGCTGGGGAATCACTTGAACCTGGGAGACAGAGATTGCAGTGAGCCGAGATCACGCCACTGCACTCCAGCCTGGGAGACAGAGTGAGATTCTGTCTCAAAATAAATAAATAAAAATTTTTTAGGTAAAAAATTAGAATTACCTAAAAGACATTGCACCTTTCAAATGTATGACAGCGTAACAATGTTGAACAGTTGAAAGTATTCAACATTAAATTCAGTTTACTTCACAGTAATGTTTGCAAATACATTGTTATCAATTCTTAAATATTTCAAATCAAGCAACTTGAAGTTCAGAGGGCTTGCTCTCAAATTCCTCTTCTATGGTGACACAAAGACTGAAAGAAGCCTTTGACTTGAGTTGCAGTCTCTAACCCACAATGACTGTTTCATCACTGGTGAACTCATATGAGAGAGGTTCAAGGTGAAGAGGTGCAGGCCCCTTCCAGATCCTGCCAGACGCATCTGTGTGACCCATAGCAAGGGCAATAATCACCAGCAAAATCTTCATTTGCAGTGGGTGCATAACAGGATGAATGCAAATGCCAAGTAAAGAAACCCGAGTGGGTTATCCTGATAAGCATTGCACTCATCCTTTACTTCTTTTTTAAATTAATTTATTTTTTATTTTCTGAGATGAGTCTTGCTCTGTCTCCCAGGCTGGAGTGCAATGGCGCAACCTTGGCTCACTGCAACCTCCACCTCCCGGGTTCAAGCAATTCTCCTGCCTCAGCCTCCCGAGTAGGTGGGATTATGAGCGCATGCCACCATGTCCAGCTAATTTTTGTATTTTTAGTAGAGACGGTCTTTTGCCATGGTGGCCAGGCTGGTCTCGAACTCCTGACCTCAAGTAATCCACCCACCTTGGCCTCCCAAAGTGCTAGGATTACAGGTGTGAGCCACTGCACCCAGCCCTTAAATCATGCTGTGGGCCCTCAACTGGAACTCTTCAACCACAGCTTCTCGGTCAACTTCCTTTTCGCTTCTATGGCATACACACAGGGGTCTGCCTCTCCTTTTGAAAGCCATGTTCTTGTCTTCTGGAATATCAGATAACTCGATTTTAATTTTCAACATGGCCAACTCATCAGCAGAAGCATTGATGCTGGAAACAAGCTCGGAGATGACATTCTTGGCAGCATATGTGACACCCACAGCAGCTGTTGCAGTTACCAAACAGGAGAACCCTTTCCTAGCTTCACCACCCTCTTTTGAAGACTTCGTCTCTTCAAAAATCTCAGTATAACGGTAATCAGGGAAGTCAGGCACGTTGACGTCTGTATGGGAATAATGAACAGAAGCAGGGACATTGAGGCCCACAGAGTTGACCCAAGACCAGCTCACACCCGGCCCTCAGTGACTCCTGGCATAGCAAAGGTGGCTGCATGTACAGCACAGGCAGCTCCATGGGCACCATGGCCTATACCAGGGGCTACAGCATGCCTGCCACCTTGCAGGATGTGGCTGACAGGATGGGCATGAACCTGCCCCTTAATTCTAAACAATGGCTGTGAGCAAACGTTTGCAAGGGCAAAGCTTCCCTCTGCCCCTTACCTACACCTACTCGTTCAGAAATTCCTCCAGCTGTCCTGAGGACAGCAAGTGATTTCCTCCAAGGTTCGGCAGCCTCTTTCAGTCTTAACAAGAAATGTAATTTCTCCTTTAAAAGGGATCAGGTGCAGGCTGTTGAGAAGAGGGTGTGCCCTAGTTGTCATTCACTTGCCCAGAATGCAAAGTTGGCCCTTAAAGAATCCGGATCTGAGACCTGACCTGAAGGGAGAGGATAAGAGCAGGGGGCCGGGTGTCTTGGGAATGCATGTCTGGACACCCCAGAAGCCACGAGTGCTCCAGCTTCCATCTAAGACTTGCCCACGGTGAGGGGAGCAAAAGAGCCTGAAATTGGAAGGCCCTCCAAGGAGCATACAAAGGTGAGAAAGTTGGGGGCGACATAGATCTGGGCTGACTTTTCCTGCTGCTGTAGAGAGTGGGGGTGGGAGCTGACAGTTTGTGGCTGAAGGCAAATAGAGCATGAAAATTTCATTTGATATTGCAAAACAAATTACATCATATAGCACACATAAAATTCAGTTTAAAAAAGATCTACTGTGGCCCAATTATTTCAGGTTTAAAAAAATCAGTATAACAAAATACAATAGAATAAAATGTCAACCTGTCCTTTAGAATTTGTTTTAATGAAGCTTGAACTCCATCTGAGCCTTGAGTTTCAGGGTAAATTCTCAATCTATCAGTTTCTTGCCAAGTTTTGTGAAGGTAGGTCATGGATTACTTTCCCCTTGTAGCTTTTTAGGAGCTGATGGTGAGGGATGCAAAGCATTCTTTTCCATCTTATTCCCTGTTTTCTTGAGTTGGTCTAACTGATCATCCATCTGCCATCCATCCATCCATCCATCTGCCCATCCGTCCGTCCGTCCATCCTTCCATCCATCCATCCTCTTACTGGGTTAGAAGGGATTTAGAATGACATAGGGAACCAAAGAACAGAGGATGTCAACTCAGCCTTTCCAGCATTCTATTTCTGAGTTAAAATCTGAAGCTTGGCCGGGCGCGGTGGCTCACACATGTAATCCCAGCACTTTAGGAGGCTGAGGCAGGCAGATCACGTGAGGTCAGGAGTTTGAGACCAGCCTGACCAACATGGAGAAACCCCATTTCTACTAAAAATACAAAATTAGCTGGGCGTGGTGGCACATGCCTGTGATCCCAGCTACTCAGGAGGCTGAGGCAGGAGAATCGCTTGAACCAGGGAGGCAGAGGTTGTGGTAAGCCAGGATCACACCAGTGCACTCCAGACTGGGCAACAAAAGCGAAACTGTCTCAAAAAAACAAGAACAACAACAAAAAAAGGAAATATATCCTATCCTCATGGGGTGGGAATGAGGACTTTCTTTGTTGCTGGTAAAGTTACACGTTTGTTTCTTTTCTCTCTTGGCAAATTCCCCAACCTTGGGAACCCATCCGGCCTTGACCATCTTCAAGGGCTGTGCATTGGGAAGACTGGTGTTACAATTGACAGGCACTGAACGCTGTTCCATGGCGGGGCAAGGGCCAGGCTTACTCTGAGTGAGCCATACCTCATCGCCAGCCCTTTTCTTCATCCTCACCCCACCCCTTGCACCAACGGTGCCTTTGGGAGAACTGAAGTCTGAAACCTTCTTCCTCTAAAATATGTTGATTTTGTAATGTGGAACATAGGAGAATTTGGAGTGAAAAGTATCCATTTTGTTGTGCCTCTCATAAATAAGATGAAGTGACTACTTTGGAGAGGTTTTGAGGTCTTATTTTCCTGTAGGAAATTGGCACACTGAGATCACAATTTCCCAACACCACTCAAGTTCACCCGGGAAATAAAATCAACCTAGTTTAGAAAACAAGTGACTTTTTCTCCCACTTTTGGGTAATTTTTCATTTGATCTCAGTGTGTTCTAATATTAGCAGAACATTAGCAATAAATGCCTTAGGGAGACATATATATTTGGTAACTCTGTAGATACTTTATTATGTTTTTATTTTTTGAGATGGAGTTTCGCTCTTGTCGCCCAGGCTAGAGTGCAATGGTGCAATCTCAGCTCACTGCAACCTTCGTCTCCCAGGTTCAAGCGATTCTCCTGCCTCGGCCTCCCGAGTAGCTGGGACTACAGGCATGTGATGCCACACCCAGCTAATTTTTTGTATTTTTAGTGGAGAAGGGGTTTCACCATGTTGGCCAGGCTGGTCTCAAACTCCTGACCTCAGGTGATCCCCCTTCCTCGGCCTCCCAAAGTGCTGGAATTACAGGTGTGAGCCACCGCACCCTGCCCGTAGATATTTTAAAACATTCCCTGAATAAATGATTTGTGATTATGGCAAAGTTGTAAAAAGTGTTTGATTGCTTTGCTCAGAGATGAGAGACAATACTACCATGAGGACTTTTGATGCAACAGCACATTGATGTATTTTATAAACATCATCTCATTTCACTGTCATCACACACTTAAGAGAAAGTTTATCAGTTGAGAATTGCACAAAACTGCAAAACAGAGACCAGAAATCACAGTGGCTTAGACCTAAGAGGTATATTTCTTTCCTTCCTTCATGGTTTCTGGAGGTGAGCAGTCCAAGGCTACAGGAGATCTCCTGGTCATGAGTTTCCCGGCTGTTCCTGTCTTATGCTGACCAGATTTAGTCCAAAGTCTCCATCTTTCCATTTGCATCATGACCTGAGATGCCAGCTGACGGGCTGCCACCCAGCCTCTAGTCTAGTGAGGGGGTGTGAGGAAGAGGCGAGGGGCAGAAGAGGGTTTTTTCTGAAGCCCCGACAACCTTCACCTGCATCTCAATGGCCACTGCTACCAGCGAAGTACAAGGGAAGCCGTGATGTCAGGTAGGCAGTTGCAATTTCTCCCACCAGCAGGTAGAATTTTTATTTCCAGATGAGGAAATGCAGACAGAGGAAATGGAGCGAGTTTCGTCTCGATCTCACCATGACTGCTGAGTTTCTTCCTTCTCTCCCTCCCTTCTTTCCTTCCTCCCCTTCCTTCATTCCCACCTCTAATCTTCCCTCATCCCTTCCTTTCTTCTTTCCCTCTCTCCGTTCCTGCCATCTCCTTTTTCATTCCTTTCTCTTTCCCTCCTTTCCTCTTTCCTCCCTTCCTCTGTCCTTTCTTCCTTCTTTCCATGTTTGTTAATTTAGTTGGCATAAAATGATACCTAAAGATTTTTAAATTATAATGTACATATCCTCTTGTGAATTGTTTGTTCATACAATTTGTCTGTGCCTGTGAATCTGTTAGGGTGTTGCTGTTGTTCTTCTCATTCTTCTCCTTCCTTCCCTCCTCCTCCTCCTCCTTCTCTTCCTTCTCCTTCCTTCCTCCTCCTCCTCTTCTTTTCCTTCCTTCCTTCCTCTCCTTCTTTACCTCTTCCTCCTCCTCCTTCTTCCTCTCCTTCTCCCCTCCCTCTTTCCCTCCCTTCCTTCCTTCCTTCTCCTCCCTCTTGTTCTTCTCTTCCTCTTCTACTTCTTTTTTTTAAAGATAGGATCTGCCTCTGTCGCCCAGGCTGGAGTGCAGTAGGTGGCATGATCACAGTTCACTGCAGCCCCCACCTGTCAGGCTCATTTGATTCTCCCACCTCAGCCTCGCAAGAAGCTGGACCACAGACACGGGCCACCACACAGGGCTAACTTTATAAAGAACTTTTCTGTAGAGACCAGGTCTTACTATATTGCCCAGACTGGCTATTAGAATCTTAATATTTTTGTCATATAATTTATGGTTTATATCTGCTACAAACATTTACTGGGCATCTGTATTTTTTTTGGCAATTTTTGTCTTGTTCTTTTAATTTTTCAAAATTATGGTAAAATACACATAACTTCAAATTTACCATTGTAAGAATTTTTTATTGTTTATTATTATTATTGTAGAGATGGGGTCTTACTCTGTTACCCAGGCTGGTCTCAAACTCCTGACCTCAAGCAATTCTCCCACCTTGGCATCCCAAAGTACTGAGATCACAGGCATGCACCACCACGCCCAGCCTGTTACAATTTTAAAGTGAACAATTCAGTGGCATGTAGCGCATTCACAATATCGTGCACCCATCACCACCATCAAACAGAGCCCGTTGTGCGAGGCTACCCCGTGGACTTCTGACCAGTTGATCGTTTGATCGTCTCCAGGTCAAGTGCCTATCCCTGGCCCAATAGGTCATGGCCAGTGATGGAGAGCAGGTGGGGGCATGTGGTACAAAAACACAGGCCTTGGCTGGGCATGTTGGCTCACATCTCTAAGTCCCAGCACTTTGGGAGACTGAGGCAGGAAGATCGCCTGAGCCCAGGAGTTTAAGACCAGCCTGATCGACATGGTGAGACTTGGCCGGGCGTGACGGCTCACGCCTGTAATCCCAGCACTTTGGGAGACTGAGGTGGGCAGATCACCAGGTCAGGAGTTCAAGACCAGCCTGGCCAACGTGGAGAAACCTCATCTCTACTAAAAATACAAAAATTAGCCAGGTGTGGTGGTGCGTGCCTGTAGTCCCAGCTACTCGGTAGGCTGAGGCAGGAGAATCACCTGAACCTGAGAGGCAGAGGTTGCAGTGAGCCGAGATCACATCACTGCCCTCCAGCCTGGGTGATAGAGTGAGATGCTGTTGCAAAACAGACAAACAAACAAACAATAAATAAAAGTGAAAATGAAATAACAAACATGAATCTGCCTTTACAGGATCAGGCTTAATTCAAGAGCAACTGTGAAGCAAATATTTTGGACTGTAACAACTTTGGCCAGGCTTTATGTGATAAATCACCTCTCTTTATTGATAAGAGAAAGGAAATATGTAGGATGTTTATGAGCCATGGAGCCACCTAAGTAGTTTAAAACGCATGCTTATACCACATTAAAATTTGTTCTGGGCCTGGTGCAGTGGCTCATGCCTATAAGCACTTTGGAAGGCTGAGGCAGAAGGATTGCTTGATCTCGGGAAGTCAAGACCAGCGGGGGCAACATAGTGAGACCCCTGTCTCTATTTTAAAAAGAATTTTTAAAAGGGCTAAGTGTGATGGCTCACACCTATAATCCCAGTACTTTGGGAGGCTGAAGTGGGTGAATCATTTGAGGTTAGGAGTTCGAGACCAACCTAGCCAATGTGATGAAACCTCTACTAAAAATAGAAAAGTTAGCCAGGTGTGGTGGTGCACTACTGTAATCCCAGCTACTCGGGAGGCTGAGGCAGGAGAATCGCTGGAACCTGGGAGGTAGAGGTTGTAGTGAGCCGAGATCACACCATTGCACACCAGCCTGGCTGACAGAGCGAGACTCTGTCTCAAAAATAAAATAAAATAAAAATAAATAAAAACTTGTTCTGGTCAGTAATAAGTGGAAGATTTCCAGGTTTCTTGCTGTTCAATATAGAAAACGAGACTTGCTGGAAATTTTTTTATTGCCCCTTTAAAATGTAAACTTTAAGATTGTTAAAATTGTAAAATATGTTTAGATTGTTATGAGACATCATAAAACATGACTGATAGAAGAGATTTAATGTTGAGTGAAGACAGAACTCATTGTTAAGCATTTTACTTGTAACTGAACTTAAAATGAACTCACTGGGATTTAAAAATATTATTTTCCCATCAAACTGAATCATTTTATTCCCAGATACTATAAATAGCCAGATTCCTTTTGGTTTTTGTCTGCTGCTGTGACTTGCATTACTATTTTATTTTTCTGTTTTTAAAAAAGGAATAAACATATAATTGACATAATCCACATATCAAAGTCACCATTTTCAAGGGTACAATTCAGGTTGGGTGCAGTGGCTCATGCCTGTAAGCTCAGCACTTCGGGAGGCCAAGGCAGGCAGATCTTTTGAGGTTAGCAGTTCGAGACTAGCCTGATCCACATGGTGAAACCCCGTCTCTACTAAAAATACAAAAAAATTAGTTGGGCACGGTGGTACACATCTGTAGTCCCAGCTATTTGGGAGGCTGAGGCAGGAGAATCATTTGAACTTGGGAGGCGGAGGTTGCAGTGAGCTGAGATTGTGCCACTGCACTCCAGCCTGGTCAACAGAGCGAGACTCTGTCCCATTAAAAAGAAAAGAAAAAGAAAAAAACAGAAAAAAGAAGAGGGTACAATTCAGTGATCTTTAGTATGTTCACAAGGTTGTACAACCATCACCACTGTATAATTCCAGAACATTTTCATCACCTGCCAAAGAAATCCCACACCCATCATAGTCACTCCCTATTCTCCTCCTCCCTCAGTACCTGGCAACAACTCATCTATTTCTGTCTCTGCGAATTTTCATAGACATGGAATCATACAGTATATGGTCTTTGTGTCTGACTTATTTTGCTTAGCATGTTTTTGAGATTCATTCATGTTGTAGCAGATATCAGACCTCCATTCCTTCTTATTGCCGAATGATAGTCCATTGTATGGATGGACCACATCTCATTTATCCATTCGTCAGATGATGGACATTTGGACCATTCCCACTTTTGGCTATGATAAATGATGGCTCTTGGACTATTTATGTGAGTGTTTGCAGGGACATGTGTATTAGTTCCCTGGAGCTGCCATAACAAAGTACCATATACTGAGCGACTTAAACAAGGGAAATTGATCATTTCACGATTCTGGAGGCTAGACGTCTGAGACCAAGGCGTTGGCAAGGTGGGTTCTTTCTGAGGCTGGGAGGGAGAATCTGATCCATGCCTCTCCCCTAGCTGCTGGTGGTTGCTGGCACCCCCCGCGGTTCCTTGGCTTGTGGATGCATCACCTCCATCTCTGCCTTCATGTTCCCAGGCCATTCTCTCTGTGTGCTGTCTCTGTCCAAATTTCCCCCATTTTATGAGGACATCAGTTACAATGGATGAGACTCCCACGCCACTCCAGTATGACTTCATCTTTTTTTTTTTTAATCTTAATTGCATTTATTTTAACGCTGAATTTACTCTTGTGCCATAAGTTTTTGATTCTTCAGTTTCTTCTGGGATATCTTATTCTTCTGGGCAGCCTCCTCTTCTGGTTTAGGAACAATCTGTTCCTTTTCAGTAAGGATCATCCCAGTGTGGCAGGGAGAGCGCTCATGTGTCGGTTAATCTGACCGTGAGCTGTGCAGGTCTGGCGGCGCGTCTTAGGTGCTCTGTTCACTTGGATCTGCTCAATGACCAGAGAGTCTACATCTAAATCCTTAAGTTCTGCATTGCTCTCTGCATTTTTAAGTATGTGCAGCAAAAATTCAGCACTCTTTTTGGGCCACTAACCTTGTGTCCAGCCCCACTGCTTGGCCCAGGCACACCTGCCAACTCCACCATTGTAAAGTCAGAAGGGTACGCACTGTTTCTGTAAAGTGACATCTTTCAAATACTTCGTGGCTTTTTGTATCTACATACCCTTGATGGCTTGGGAAGTGTCATGAGTGTTCTTAAAGTGAATGCCATGATTTGAACCTCTTGATTTGCATGATTTTCTGGGGTTCTCTGGGTCGAGTGAACAGTGAACCATTTTCACAGATTATCTCGGGCTGCTTAGGGAAAGAAGAGCTGACTGCAGCTTAACAAAGTACATCGGCAGTGATCCTAATTCCAAATCAAGTCACATTCTGAGGTCCTAGGGCTTAGGTCTTCCACATATACATCTTGATTGGTACACAATTCAACTCATTAGATTATGTTCTCAATTCTCCTGAGGTTATACCTAGGAGAAGCTCAGGACACATGGGAACTCTATGTTTACCTTTTGAGGAACTGACAAACTGTTTTCTACAGGGGCTGCATGATTTTAAATTCCCACCAGCAACACACAAGGGTTCCGATGTCCCCACATCTTCACTAACACTTGCTACTGCCTTTAAAAAAAAAATTCTAAAGTATGAGAACCATACTTCCTACCTTTTTAATTTTAGGGATCCGGCCAGGTGTGGTGGCTCATGCCTGTAATCCCAGCACTTTGGGAGGCCAAGGCAGGTGGATTGCCTGAGGTCAGGAGTTTGAGACCAGCCTGACCAACATGGTGAAGCTCCCATCTCTAATAAAAGGATAAAATTAGCCGGGTGTGGTGGTGCATGCCTGTAACCCCAGCTACTTGGGAGGCTGAGGCAGGAGAATCACTTGAACCTGGGAGGCAGAAGTTGCAGTGAGCCAGGAACATGCCATTGCACTCCAGCTTGGGCAACAAGAGCGAAACTCTGTCTCAAAAAATTTTTTTAGGCATCCTAGAGTAGGAAGTGATATCTTGTGGTTTTGATTTGCATTTCCCTAATGACCAATGATGTTGAGTCTCTTTTCATGTGCTCATTGGCCATTTGCATATCTTCTTTGTAGATGCCTCTATTAAAATCATTGCCCATTTAAAGAACTAGGTTGTCTTTTTATTGTTGAGCTGTAAGAGTTTTCTTGTATGTTCTGGTTACTACACTCTTATCTGGTATATGATTTGCAAATACTCTTCCATTCTGTGTTTTTTTTTTTTTTTTTTTCCACTTTCTTGGTAGTGTCTTGGTACACAAAAGTTTTAAATTTTTATTAAGTCCAATTTTTTGTTTGTTTGTTTCTTGGCCAGGTGTGGTAGCACTCCAGCCTTGGCAACAGAGTAAGACCCTGCCTCAGAAAATAAAAAATAAAATTAAAATAAAAAAAAAATTCAGGGCAGGTGCAGTGGCTCACGCCTATAATCCCAGCACTTTGGGAGGCTGAGGTTGGTGGATCACCTGAGTCAGGAGTTTGAGATCAGCCTGACCAACATGGGGAAACCCTGTCTCTACTAAAAATATAAAAATTAGCTGGGCATGGTGGTGGGCGCCTGTAATCCCAGCTACTCAGGAGGCTGAGGCTGGAGAATTGTTTGAACCCCGGAGGCAGAGGTTGCAGTAAGCTGAGATTGTGCCAGATCTCAATGACAGAGTGAGACCCTGTCTCAAAAACAAACAAACAAACTTTTAAGTGCTGTTAAAAAGTTTTAAAAAAGGAAAGAAGGCTGGGCACGGTGGCTCACACCTGTAATCCCAGCACTTTGGGAGGCTGAGGCAGACGGATCACCTGAGGTCAAGAGTTGGAGACCAACCTGACCGACATGGAGAAACCCTGTCTCTACTAAAAATACAAAATTCGCCAGACGTGGTGGCGCATGCCTGTTATCCCAGCTACTCGGGAGGCTGAGGCAGGAGAATTGCTTGAACACTGGAGGCAGAGGTTGCAGTGAGCCGAGATCACACCATTGCACTCCAGCCTGGGCTATAAGAGTGAAACTCCGTCTCAAAAAAATAAAAATAAAAAAAAAGCCTTCCAAATAAAGAATACCCCTCAAAAGAGTGTACCAACAGTTTCTAAAAAGGAAGCAGTACTTTTAGAATTGTTCTTATATTCCTTATAACTTTCAGGCTCCCAGGTAGACTGAGAGACCAATTATTTTGCTTTTTCCACTATGTGTAAATAACAACTTTTCATACTTTTTATGGTCTCCATTGAGAGAGAGGATTTCATGGATTATCTTTGATCATTATTGATCTCTTCCCCATCTGGGAATATTTATGTCTCTGTGACAGTGTTTAAGAAAACAAAGAATATATACACTGTAGTATAATTGTTTGTTGTATTTATCTTTTGTGTCCCCAGCTAGACTAAAAACTCCTAGGCTCACACCTGTAATCCCAGCACTTTAGGAGGCTGAGGCGGGTGGATCGCCTGAGGTCAGAAGTTCGAGACCAGCCTGACCAACATGAAGAAACCCCGTTTCTACTAAAAATACAAAATTAGCCGCGCGTTGGTGGTGCATGCCTGTAATCCCAACACTTTGGGAGGTCAAGGCAGGCGGATCACCTGAGGTCGGGAGTTCAAGACCAGCCTGACCAACATGGAGAAACCCTGTCTCTACTAAAAATACAAACATTAGCTGGGCATGGTGGCAGGTGTCTGCAGTCCCAGCTACTCGGGAGGCTGAGGCAGGAGAATCACTTGAACCTGGGAGGTGGAGGTTGTGGTGAGCTGAGATCATGCCATTGTACTCCAGCCTTGGCAACAGAGTGAAACTCTGTCTCCAGAAAAAAACAAAAACAAAAAACTCCTTAGGGCAGGAACATATATGTCAGATCCTCCTCTGAAATCCTCCATGGGAGCAACAGAGCCAACACTTGGCAAACAGTAATGACCTTGATGTGCTGCTACACAGCTGTTCTCTGGCTGTTTTTGTGTTCTGGCAAGAGGACACCTTGGCTTGAGTTTTGTTTTGTTTTTCTAACCACTTTATTGAGACACCAACGACATAAAAGCTGGTACATATTTAATGTATACAACTTGATGAGTTTGGAGGTATCACTGTGAAACATCACCACGATCTATGCCATAAACCTATTATCTCCAAAAGTTTCCTCTAGCCTTTTTATTTATTATTATTTATTTGTTTGTTTATTTTTTGAGACAGAGTCTTGCTCTGTTGCCCAAGCTAAAGGGCAGCAGTGAGATCTTGGCTCACTGCAACCTCTGCCTCCCAGGTTCAAGTGATTCCCCTGCCTCAGCCTCACTGCACCTGGCTATTATTTTTGTGATAAGAACATTTATCAGAAGATCTACCTTCCTGGCAAAAGTTTAGGCACACAATACCATATTGTTAACTATAAGTGCAATGCTATAGGAAGATCTCCAGGATGCATTCATCTCGTATAGCAAAAATTTTGTGCCTTTGACTAATACTTCCCTATTTCCCCTTCCCCTCAGCGCCTCAGAATGGCATCCACCATTCCAATCTCTGCTTCTGTGACTTTGACTAGTTTAGATTTGTCATGTAAATGATAGTATTCATTCCTCCGTGCCTGGCTTCTTTAACTTTATCACATCCTCCAGGTTCATCTATGTTGTTGCAGATGGCAGGAACTGCCTCTTTTTTTTTGAGATGGAGTCTCACTCTGTCGCTCCGGCTGGAGTACAGCGGCACGATCTCAGTTCCTTGCAACCTCTACCTTCTGGGTTCAAGCGATTCTCCTGCCTCAGCCTCCCAAGTAGCTTGGACTATAGGTGCCCACCACCATGCCCAGCTAATTTTTGTATTTTTGGCAGAGACAGCGTTTCACCATATTGGCCAGGCTGGTCTCAAACTCTTGACCTTGTGATCTGGCTGCCTCGGCCTCCCAAAGTGCTGGGATTACAGATGTGAGCCACTGCGTCCAGCCAGGAACTCCTTCTTTTTAAAAGCCGAATAATATTCCATTGTGGCCAGGCGCGGTGACTCATGCCTGTAGTCCTAACACTTTAGGAGGCCAAGGTGGGTGGATCACCTGAGGTCAGGAGTTTGAGACCAGCCTGACCAACATGGAGGACCCCATCTGGGCAGGGTGGCACATGCCTGTAATCCCAGCTACTCAGGAGGCTCAGGCAGGAGAATCATTTGAACCTGGGAGGCAGAGGTTGCGGTGAGCCGAGATCGCACCACTGCACTCCAGCCTGGGCAACCAGAGCAAAACTCTGTCTCAAAAAAATTTCATTGTATGCAGGTACCCAGTTTCCTTTTCCCACACATCTGTTAATGAACATTTGGGTTGCTTTAAGGTTTGAGTATTGTGAATAACGTGAGTGCAGATATCTCTTCCAGATAACTGATTTCAATTACATTTGGATATATCCAGAAGTGGGGCTGTTGGATCACATTGGTGGTTCCATTTTAATTTTTTGAGGATAGTTCAATACTGTTTTCCATAGTGACTGCACCAATTTACATTCCTACCAACAGTGTACAAGGGTTCCTGTTTCTCCACATTCCCACAACACTTATCTCTCGTTCTTTTGATAATCACCATCCTAACAAGTACAAGGTAATGTCTAACTGTGGTTTTCATTTGCATTTTTCTGAGGATTAGTGATATCCCACACCTTTTCACTGGCCACTTGTACTGGCTATTGTCCATTTGGATGCCTTTACTTGAAAACTGTCTACTCACGTCCTTTGTCCATTATTTGAATTTTTTGGGTTTTTGCTCAAGTTGCAGGAGTTTCTTTCTTTCTTTTTTTTTTTTTTTTTTTTTTATATTGAGCCTTTCGTTGAGGCCCAGGCTGCCGTGCAGTGACACAATTCTCCCATCTCAGCCTTTGAGTAGCAGGGATTACAGGTACCCACCATCATGTCCTGCTAGTTTTTGTATTTTTAGTAGAGACGGGGTTTCACCATGTTGGCCAGGCTGGTCTTGAACTCTTGACCTCAGGCGATCTGCCCTCCTCAGCTTCCCAATGTGCTGGGATTACAAGCGTGAGCTACCTCATCCAGCCAGGAGTTTCTTTGCCACCCCTCTCCCCCTACCCCCGCTGAGACAGAGTCCTACTCTGTCACCCAGGCTGGAGTGCAGTGGCACGATCTTGGCTCACTGCAACCTTCGCCTCCTGGATTCAAGTGATTCTCCTGCCTCAGCCTCCCGCATAGTTGGGATTACGGGCATTTGCCACCACGCCCGGCTAATTTTTGTATTTTTAGTAGAGACAGGGTTTCACCATGTTGGCCAGCATGGTCTGGAACTCCTGACCTTGTGATCCATCAGCATTGGCCTTCCAAAGTGCTGGGATTACAGACATGAGCCACTGCACCCAGCCACACACTGTCGTTTTATTTTAAAATTTGTAATAGTTGATTTGTTTGAATGAACATAGTTGATTTGGTTTGCTGCATCTCTTTGATTTCAGTCTACAGGTTCCCCTTTCCTCTTTTTTCCTTGCCATGCATGTAATGAAGAAACCGGGTCATTTATCTCACACAGCTTCCCATGTTCTGCATGTTCCTTGTTGCAGCCACATGGTGTTATTCAACATGTTTCTTCATTTCCTGTGTAAAGCGCTAGCTAGAGCTAGATTCTTGATTTGATTCAGGTTCAATTCCTTTTTTTTTTGAGACGGAGTCTCGCTCTGTCGCCCAGGCTGGAGTGCAGTGGCACAGTCTCGGTTCACTGCAACCTCCACCTTCCGGGTTCAAGCAATTCTCCCGCCTCAGCCTTCTGAGTAACTGGGACTACAGGTGCATGCCACCACGCCTGTCCTCAACTTCTCTTTATCACAGGTGAGGCTGCATATGTCTTCCCTTTGCATCTCATTAGGAGCCAATGCAATCTGCCTGTCTCTATTTCCATGGCATTACAATTTTTCATTGGGTTCAGGTGTTATCAGCTGTATCCCTCTCCTAGCAAAGTTCGCCATCAGCCTTTCACCTAATAGTTTATCAGCCAGTGATGATTGTTGCCTGGATCCATTATATTTTAGAAGGTACAAAACAGTTATAATTGAATTCCTTCCTTTTTTCTGCATATAGTAGCTTTATTATTCACAAATAATTTTCTTTCATCAACTGGCTACCCTGGTGTACAGACAATCTGTACAAAAAAGTCAAGATATTTACTAGTGTTTTCAGAATGGGTTTGTTTCTTATCATTCTCCAAAGGTGATCAGTGAGGTCTTCATTTTAGTATTACTATAAACAAATGGATTTTAACAGCTTTAATGTGTTTCAGTTCTTTGCAGTCATTTGCCATTTTGATGTTCACATTGTCCCATCTTTGGCCAGTGGGAGCCTTTTCAATTTTAATTTTTTTTTTTTTTGAGACAGAGTCTCACTCTGTCACCCAGATTGGAGTGCAGTGGACCGATCTTGGCTCACTGCAACCTCTGCTTCCTGGGTTCAAGCAATTCTCGTGCCTCAGCCTCCCAAGTAGCTGGGACTACAGGCACACACCACCACACCTGGCTAATTTTTGTATTCTAGTAGAGATGGGGTTTCACCATGTTGGCCAGACTGGTCTCAAACTCCTGGCCTCAAGCGATCCTCCTCTCTTAGCCTCCCAAAGTGCTAGTATTACAGGGATGAGCTGCCACCCTTAATTTTAATTTTGTAACCTTTCATTGCAACCCCATGGGTCTTTGATATTGCCCATACTATATAGGCTACAACAAGATGCGCCAGGCTCAGTTTGTACATTTCCTGTCCCTGAGCCAGAATCAGCCATTTACCTAAGGTGCCTGGATTTGTTTATATTTATTTATTATATATGCATAATACATATGTTATACAATAATATCATATCTCTATTTCCAGTTCAAAATTAGGATTATAGGCCAGGCACGGTGGCTCACGCCTGTAATCCCAGCACTTTGGGAGGCCAAAGCGGGTGGATCACGAAGTCAGGAGATCGAGACCAACCAGGCCAACATGGTGAAACCCAGTTTCTACTAAATACAAAAAATTAGCCGGGCATTGTTGTGCCTTCCTGTAGTCTCAGCTGTATGGGAGGCTGAGGCAGGGGAATCACTTGAATCTGGGAGGCGGAGATTGCAGTGAGCCAAGATTGCACCATTGCACTCCAGCCTGGGCGACAGAGCAAGACTCTGTCTCAAAAAAAAAATTAAGATTATAAATTTTTTACATAGCAAATTTGATTTTATATTTATGTTTTTCCTCAATGATAAAAATCTGGGTTCCTAACAGTATTAACATAATTACTTTATTCTAAATATGTACTAATATATGAATAATGATACCAATATTATTACTAACATCATTAGCAAGGATAGTTTAGGATTTCTGTTTATCCCAAGAGAAATGTATAATTAAATTGCCATGTCTTAAAGCCATTTGAAAAAAAGTCTGTGTGGTTAAGCTGCTGACTTGATACCCATCTTTCCTTGTCTTAGTTTTCTTTTGGCTTTTAGAGTTAAGAATCCTTTTTAGGGTTAAACACAAAAAGATGAGGTAAAAAGAAGCAGCCAGGTGCGGTGGCTCACACCTGTAATCCCAGCACTTTGAGAGGCTAAGGCTGGCAGATCACAAGGTCAGGAGATTAAGACCATCTTAACTAACACGGTCAAACCCAGTCTCTACTAAAAATACAAAAACTTAGCTGGGCATGGTGGCAAGTGCCTGTTGTCCCAGATACTTGGGAGGCTGAGGCAGGAGAATCACTTGAACCCAGGAGGCAGAGATCGTGCCACTGCACTCCAGCCTGGGTGACAGAGCAAGACTCCGTCTCCAAATATAAATAAAATTTAAAAAAAGCACTTCATGGGTTTCTGTCAGAATTAAATGACAATGACATGTACGAAAGCACACTGGAAACAGGATCTGCAAGAGTGTAAAGCGCTGCTGTTGCGATTGCTTTTCTGTAGTAAAGCCACGTTCCCTCCCACTCAGAGGATGCTATTGGTTAAATTGCCACGACCTGCATTTGGCCCCAGACTCAGGGTTAGTTACTGGCCTCAGAGTCCTGAAACTCTAATCTGGCCTTTTAATTTAGCTCGATTATCTAATTTAGCAATTTAGTCTCTCTATTTCTCAGGTTCCTTACATGCCACACAGTGATAAATGATAATACCTCACAGATCTTCTGTGAAGATTAGAGGGGATAATTCATGTATGTAAAGTGCTCAGGACAACGAATAGTGACAAATACATCCCTCATATACGGTAACAATAGTAACAGCTTCCATTTATCAAGCACATCAGTTCATGCCAGGTATGGAGTAAGTGCTTTCTGTGAACTAACCCCTTTAATCATCATAACAACCTTGAAAGTTGGGTGCCATTATTAGATCATCCCCATTTTAGGAAACTCATTTGAGAAAACTGAGGTGTGCAAAGAGCAAATTTCTCAAAGCCACATACCTAAAAAGTAGTAGGAAGTCTGGGTGCGGTGGCTCCCGCTTGTAATCCCAGCACTTTTGGAGGCTGAGGTGGGCAGATCAACTGAGGTCAGGAGTTCAGACCAGCCTGGAGAACATGGTGAAACCCCACCTCTACAAAAAAAAATAAGAAAATTAGCGGGGTGTGGTGACATGTGTCTGCAATCCCAGCTACCTGAGAGGCGGAGGCACGAGAATCAGTTGAACCCAGGAGGCGGAGGTTGTAGTGAGCCAAGATTGCAGCCACTGCACTCCAGCCTGGGTGATAGAGCAAGACTCCATCTCAATCAATCAATCAATACAAAGTGGTAGGGAAAGAAAGCAATGAGTTGCTTGGTTCCAGAGGCCAGGTGTGAAAGAGGATAAAAATACATACCTCATTTGATTTTTGTGAGAGCTTCAGGAAATCGTGTGTGTGTGTAGTGTGCCTGGCATATACTAAGTAGTCAATAGCCATTATATTTCTTTCCTTCTTCCCTCTCTTGCTTCCACCAGGGAAGCTGTCTGGGGAACTTGAGCTATTGAGAAGATGGCAACCAAGCCAACAGAGCCCGTCACGATCCTCAGCCTTCGGAAGTTGAGCCTGGGGACCACAGAGACACAGATTAAAGGTGAGATTATGATAGAAGTCTCCAGCTCAACCTGCTGCTTCACTTCCTACCACTGGCCCCTAGTATTAACTTGTTTTTATAATAATGGATTGGTGGCTTGGCGCAGTGGCTCACGCCTGTAATCCCAGCACTTTGGGAGGCTGAGGCAGGTGGATCACGAGGTCAGGAGTTCAAGACCAGTCTGGCCAAGATGGTGAAACCCCGTCTCTACTAAAAATACAAAAATTAGCCGGGCGTGGTGGCGGGTGCCCAGCTACTCAGGAGGCTGAGGCAGAGAATTGCTTGAACCTGGGAGGCAGAGGTTGCAGTGAGCCGAGTTTGCACCACTGCACTCCAGCCTGCGTGACAGAGCAAGATTCAGTCTCAAAATAATAATAATAATAATAATAATAACGGGTTAGCTTTCTGAAGCTGAGCGATAGTCCCCACGCATTCCCTTCCCTGCAGAAGCTATTTCTTCCACTTGCCTCTCATTGTTAGAGCCAAAGACGTTCACCGTGGAAGACGCAGTGGAGACCATCGGCTTTGGACGTTTCCACATTGCTCTCTTTCTGATCATGGGCAGCACTGGGGTGAGTGCTCCTTGCAAATGTGGACAAAAAGAGTCAAACTCTGTAAAATAGTTGAAGAGATTTATTCTGAGCCAACTATGAGTGATCATGGCCTGTGACATAGCCCTCAGGAGGTCCTGAGAACATGTGCCCAAGGTGGATGGGCGCAGCTTAGGAAGGCTGGAGACATCAATCAAATACATTTAAGAAATACATTGGTTTGATCCAGAAAGGTGGGACAATTCAAATTCAAAATAGAGTTGAGGGGGAAGAGGGAAGCTTCCAGGCTATAGGTAGATTTAAATGTTTTCTGGTGGACAATTGGTTGAGTTTGCCTAAAGACCTGGGATCGATAGAAAGGAAATGTTCAGGTTAAAATAAAAGATTGTGGCCACACGCGGTGGCTCATGCCTGTAATTCCAGAACGTTGGGAGGCTGAGGTGGGTGGATCACCTGAGGTCAGGAGTTTGAGACCAGCCTGGCCAACATGATAAAACTCTGTTTCGTTTTGTTTTTTTTGAGACTGTCACTCTTGTCACCCAGGATGGAGTGCAATGGCATGATCTCGGCTCACTGCGGCCTCTGTCTCCTGCATTCAAGCAATTCTCCTGCCCCAGCCTCCCGAGCAGCTGGGATTACAGGTGCCCGCCACCACACCCGGCTAATTTTTTTTTTTTTTGTAATTTTTTAGTAGAGATGGGGTGTCACCAGGTTGGCCAGGCTGGTCTCAAACTCCTGATGTCATGATCCACCCATCTTGGCCTCCCAAAGTGTTGGGATTACAGGCGTGAGCCACCGCACCCAGCTGAAACCCTGTCTTTACTAAAAATACAAAAATTAGCTGGGCATGGTGGCGGGCGCCTGTAATCCCAGCTACTCAGGAGGCTGAAGCAGGAGAATCGCTTTAACCCAGGAGGCAGAGGTTGCAGTGAGCTGAGATTACAGCACTGCACTCCAGCCTGAATAACAGAGTGAGATTCCATCTCAAAAAAATAATAATAAAATCAAGATTGTGGAGACCAAGGTTCTTTTGAAGTCTTATAGTGGCTGCCCTTAGGGAAAATAGATGGCAATTATTTCCTAGTCACACTTTTAACAGGTGCTAGACTTTTAGTTAATCTCTTCAGGATTGGGAGGGCCTGGAAGAAAATGATCTAGCTATGTTAATAAAGATTCTTTACAGATGCAAATTTTCCCCCACAAAGAACAGCTTTGCAGGGCCATTTCAAAATATGGCAAAGAAACACGTCTTGGGGCAAAATATTTGACTTATTTCTTTTTCACATAATGTTATGCCAGAGTCAGATCAGAAAGTAAGTCACGATATTTAGGGTTAATAAAACCCATCTGATGAGAATGTATGGTTTGTTTGGCAAGACTCCCCAGACCCCTTAGATAGGAATTTGAGCAAGATACAAAAAATCAGAGCTGTCCTCAGAGATCACGTGAGTCTTCAAAGCTAACAAGGTTGAACGCAGAGTCTCTCTTCTGCTGACCTCTGGCTCTGGGCTCTCCAGTCCCCCCGGGGGTTGCTGGGGGAGGGGTGGGTAGAGATGAGAAAAAGCAGGAACCCCAACAGGTGGGTCATCCAAAAATCACTTTCATTCACCTCTGGCAGGTGTTCAGTTATAAGCAAGTGAGCATTTGTATCTATGTTTTGGGAATTCAATACTCATTTTAAAAAGTGATATAAACGGACGTACTGGGAAGAAAGGAGAAAACTGTGGTATTATTTTACGTAAAATCGAACACATGGCTCTCAAACATTTTGTGCCGAAGAATCACCAGAGACACCTGTTGTAATTACGTATTTTCAGATCCTTTCAGAGGCACTGAGGAAGGTTTGTTATTTACTGCTAGGGTTTGAATAGGTCCCTTCCAAAACCCAGGTGATGTCAATGAGATTGTGTTAAGAGGCGGGGCCTTTAAGAGGTGATGAGACCACGAGGACCCCTCCCTCGTGAATGGGATCAAGGCCCTTATAAAAGAGGCTTCACGCAGCAACAGTGTCAGCTTCTTTGCGTTTCTCTTCTGCGATCAGAGTCGTTCCTCCGCTGCCGAGGAGGGAGCATCCGTCTCCATGCAGCGGAATCTGCCGGCACTTTGATCTCAGCTCCCAGCCTGCAGAACTGTGAGAAAATAAATTTAGATTCCTTATTAATTGCCCAGTCTTGGGCATTTTGTGATAGCAGCACAAATGGACTAAGACATACGCCATATGCAATTTTGAGGAAAGAAGAATGACAGCTTCACCCAGAGGTTTTCACAACAGTGGTGATGTCCGTGAGCCCACACCACTACTCCCGCTTCCTCCTTAGGGAGGTAAGGTGAGAAAACGTTAAGAACCAGGCGTGGTGGCTCATGCCTGTAATTCCAGCACTTTGGGAGGCCAAGGCGGGCAGATCACCTGAGGTCAGGAGTTGGAGACCAGCCTGGCCAACATGATGAAACCCCTTCTCTACTAAAAATACAAAATTCAGCCAGGTGATGATGCCCACCTGTAATCCCAGCTACTTGGGAGGCTGAGGCAGGAGAATTGCTTGAACCTGGGAGGCAGAGGTTGCAGTGACCTGAGATCATGCCACTGCACTCCAGCCTGGGTGACAGAGCAAGACTCCGTCTGGGGGTGGGGCGGCGGGAACTAAACAAAACTTCATGCCCAGATGCATAATGTTAATCAGACAGAATGGAAAATCAAAGACAGGTGGTCAGCCCAACAATGGTGTTGGACTGGAGGGTAAAAATGCAAAGGACAGAGGTAAGTGAGAAAACGCTAGAGAGCTGCAGCTAAAAGTTACAAGAAAGGGTTGTGTGGGCCTGGCGTGGTGGTTCATGCCTGTAATGCCAGCACTTTGGGAGGCTGAGGCAGGTGGATAACCTGAAGTCAAGAGTTTGAGACCATTTGACCAACATGGGGAAACCTCATCTCTACTAAAAATACAAAAAAAAAAAAAAAAAAAAGCCAGGTGTGGTGGTGCATGCTTGTAATCCTAGCTTCTTGGGAGGTGGAGACTGGAGAATTGCTTGAACCTGGGAGGTGAGGTTGCAGCGAGCCAAGATTATGCCACTATACTCCAGCCTGGGAGACAGAGCAAGATTCTGTCTTGAAAAAAGAAAGGTGGTAGGGGTGTCGTATGATCTGGAGGTAGCCATGTGAATTTGACGCATCTTTCAGAAGTATTGCATTCTCAGGCAACAGTCTATTTCTTTCCTTTTTCTTTTTTCCTTTTTCTTAAGATGGGGTCTAGCTCTGTTGCCCAGGCTGGAGTGCAGTAGTGCGATCTCGGCTCACTGCAACCTCCACCTCCCAGGCTCAAGCGACTCTCCTTCCTTCCTCCTGTAGCTGGGAATACAGGTGTGTGCCACCACAACTGGCTAATTTATTTTGTATTTTTAGTAGAGACAGAGTTTCACTGTGTTAGCCAGGCTGGTCTCGAACTCCTGGCCTCAAGTGATCCTCCTGCTTAAGCCTCCCAAAGTGCTGGGATTACAGGCGTGAACCACCTCACCTGGCCAGTCCTGGTTGTCTTTAAGACCTTCTCTGAGGTCGAGAGTGAAGCTCCTCTGTGCACCTCAACCTGGCTCCCTGCCTGGTCCATTTCCCCTAAGGCTACTATAGCAGAATGGGGTGGAGTTCTACTCCGTATTAGTTTATTTCCTTCTAGAACGCTTTAGAGGAGTGGCATCCTGATTAATATGGATCCAGCTGTTCTGTATTACTGAAGGAAGATGAGTTTACTAAATCAAACATTCTTCTGAGATTATTAGTATTATTTTTAGACAGGGTCTTGCTCTGTCACCCAGGCTGGAGTGCAGTGGTGCAAGCTCAGCTCACTGCAACCTCCGCCTCCTAGGTGCAAGTGATTCTCACCCTCCAGAGTAGGTGTGCGGTACCACACCATTCTAATTTTTGTATTTTTAGTAGCGATGGGCTTTCACCATGTTAGCCAGACTGGTCTTGAACTCCTGGCCTCAAGTGATCGGCCCACCTCAGCCTTCCAAAGTGCTAAGATTACAGACATGAGCCACCAGGCCAGCCTCTTCTGAGATAATTATGTTCTCTTACTTCTGATACTTTTTGAACTAAAACTTGCCGGCTGGCCATCTGAACTCTGGACACGACTATAATGCTCTCTGTGGAGAGATAAATCACTCTAATATGTGTACTTCAAAGTCCCATACATTAGAGCTGACATAATTCCCCCTTTTTCATCCAAGACCCCCAAGTTATATAAGTATAAACATTATTATAATAACCCATGCAGAAATCCTGTCAATGTTATCAACAGAACATGTCCCAAATTCGTTTTCTCCTTTAATTCCGTTTTCGTCCTCCTGATAACCTTGTTCCTGTCAGTGGTGTCTGTTCTTCCCTTTCACCAGGCACAAAAGCTCCATTGTGGTTCATGATCCTGTACCTAACTTTCATCATCTGTTTCTAATAATTCTTCAATTCTTTTCTAGCATCTCCTTCCTTTGAGACAAACCTATCCTATAGCAGATTGCAAGCTATGGGTAGAGGATGATACTCTAACTTTGTATTGAAAGAAATATTTAGTAGCACTTCCTACACTGTTTGCTAAATAGACATTTTTGTAGGCTGAGCTCAGTGGCTCATGCCTGTAATCCCAGCACACTGGAAGGCCAAAGTGGGAGGACCACTTGAGCCTAGGAGTTCGAGACCAGCCTGGGCAATATAGTGAGGTCCCGTCTCTCTTTTTTTTTTTAAAGACACTTTCCTGCTGATGAACTCATACTATTTTGTACTCATTGCTTTATTTTCTAGCTTTCATGAATCTTACTAACCCAGCTTCTTGAGATCAGAGACTGTCTCAAAAATCCATTTTTTTTTTTTTTAAAGACAGGGTTTCACCGTGTTGGTCAGGCTGGTCTTGAACTCCCGACCTCAGGTGATCCGCCCGCCTTGGTCTCCAAAGTGCTCAGATTACGGGCATGAGCCACCATGCCTGGCCTCAAAAATCCATTTGTAAGGCACATGCCCTGCAACCGTCAGGATCATGAGTACAAAACAACAAAGTTAGATGATATGGATGCTGCCTGTTAGCTGGTTTCACCCCTTAGCAGTGGGAGTGGCCTTCAGTATCTCCCTCATAGTGCTACCATGCAAATGCATTGCTCAGCAAAATCATCAGTGAATACGTGTCACAAATTTGTGGGAACTCTCAAATTGTTCAAACCGTAAAGGTCACATCCATGACAGCTGAAGTTCTATAGTTCTTATCCAACTAGCAGTGCTGTGTGGGTACACAATAGACACTCCCTAAGTGGGGAGGGTCAAAGGGGATAGGACTAGGTAGGATGATGGACAGGCAGGCCTGGGACGAAGTGAGGACAAGCCGGCGCTTAGACATGGCATTGTGTCCCTCTTCTTTAAGGTGGTTGAGGCCATGGAGATCATGTTGATAGCTGTTGTGTCTCCTGTCATCCGCTGTGAGTGGCAACTGGAGAATTGGCAGGTGGCATTAGTAACCACGGTAAGTATCTGCCTCCTGTGCTTTTGGGTACTTGAGGGCCTGGGCTCCCTTTCCTCTGTCCTGCAAGGCTGAGAGCCAAAAGGTATCTCACCCTTGGTATGTTGGCTTCCAAAACTCAAGGGTTTGCAAGCTGAAACCCTCATTCGATGTCTTCTTCACCTTGTTTTCTTTTTCTAGCATGCATAATCTTGAACTGCTTTCTATCCAGATGAGAGATGCAAATCAGAAAGTGATCCCTAAGTTAGGGGTTAGTCATAGGTTAAATCGGATCATTCCTTCAACTTGTTACTCTTTCAACTTTTCTCAAAGACCATGAAGAGTAGCCTTATGGGCCAGGCGCGGTAGCTCGTGCTTGTAATCCTAGCACTTTGGGAGGCTGAGGCAGATGGATCACAAGGTCAGGAGATCGAGACCATCCTGGCTAACATGGTGAGACCCGGTCTCTACTAAAAACACAAAAAAATAGCCAGGCATGGTGGCACGCGCCTGTAGTCCCAGATACTCAGGAGGCTAAGGCAGGAGAATTGCTTGAATCTAGGAGGCAGAGGTTGTGGTGAGCCGACGTTGTACCACTGCACTCCAGCCTCAGCGACAGAGTGAGACTTTGTCTCAAAAAAGGAAAAAAAAAAAAAGAATAGCCTTATGGGCTTGGTACAGTGGCTCATGCCTATAATCCCAGCATTTTGGGAGGCTGAGGCAGGCAAATCACCTGAGGTCAGGAGTTGGAGACCAGCCTGACCAACTTGGTGAAACCCCGTCTCTACTAAAAATACAAAAATTAGCTGAGCATGGTGGTGGGCCCCTGTAATCCCTGCCACTTGGGAGGCTGAGACAGGAGAACTGCTTGCACCTGGGAGACTGAGGTTGCAGTGAGGCAAGATCACGCCGTTGGACTCCAGCCTGGGTGATGAGTGAAACTCCATCTCAAAAAAGAAAAAACATAGCCTTATAAGTTGCATATCAGGTTTTGCTAGAAAATGGGATTGAAGGCCAGGCACCGTGGGTGGCTCATGCCTGTAATCCCAGCACTTTGGGAGGCTGAGCTGGGCAGATCACGAGATCAGGCGATCTAGACCATCCTGGCTAACAGGGTGAAACCCCATCTCTACTAAAAATACAAAAAAAAAAAAAAAAAAAAAAGCTGGGCATGGTGGCATGCACCTGTAGTCCTAAGCTACTCGGGAGGCTGAGGCAGGAGAATTGCTTGAACCCAGGAGGCAGAGGTTATGATGAGCTGAGATCGTGCCACTGCATTCTAGCCTGGGCAACAGAGCCAGACTCTATCTCAAAAAAAAAAAAAAAAAAAAAGAAAATGGAATTGAAGATATATGTCATTCTTTCAAAAAGCACTAATTAAGTACCAGTTAAGTGCCAGTGGACACTGTATGCATGAGTGCTGGGAAGACTACAAGCAGTATCACGTTGTCTAGTTAGAGGCAGTGATGGGAGGGGAAGCTGCAGAGGTGAGCAGGGCCAGAAACACCCCACCTGCTGAGCATAAATTCCATTCTATAGCCACTGGTCCCCAACATTGGGCCAAATACATATAAGCCCTCCATCCAAAATAGGTGGCACAAGGCCCGGAGCAGTGGTGCACAGCTGTAATCCCAGCACTTTGGGAGGCCAAGGTGGGCAGATCACTTGAGGTTGGAAGGTCAAGACCAGCCTGACCAACATGGAGAAGCCCCATCTCTACTAAAAATATAAAATTAGCCAGGCATGGTGGCACATGCCTGTAATCCCAGCTACTGGGGAGGCTGAGGCAGGATAATAGATTGAACCCTAGAGGAGGCAGAGATTGTGTTGAGCCGAGATCGTGCCATTGCACTCCAGCCTGGGCAACAAGAATCAAACTCCATCTCAAAGCAAATGAACAAAAATGTGACACAAATACATATGACAGTTTTTCAGATGACCATTTTGTGTAACAAAAATCAATATAATAGCATAACTGACTTTATAGTCATTATATATTTCTGATCAGATGGGTATGAAAGTACACCTTCTATCACAGAGTTTTGCAAAATCTTTATTTTTAATATTAAAAGAGGCTCCTGATGTGTAAGCATGTTGGAAGCCACACTGGAGGGTGGGAATGTAATATTGGGGTTCGGGGTTCCCTCAGCTCCCCTGAGAGGACGTTTCTCCAGGTTCTTGGTCTCCTGCCCTCTCAAGAATGAGAGAGGGGACCATGGCGTAGTGCGCAGTAAATGCCGGACTCAAAAGTGTTTGTAGAAAGTGATTTATTTAAAGAGAGACAAACAGGAGAAGGAGAGAGAAACAGTTAACTCTCACAGGGAGTGAGAGAATCCAGAAAGATGGAATCCAGGAGAGGAAAGCAGCTTCCACACTGAGTGGAAGGGAACAGAGGGAGATGGAGTTTAGGAGGGGAAGACAGGCTTCCACGAGACAGTGTGGAAGGGGACTCCAGAGGGAAAATCCAGGATAGAGAAAAACAGCTTCCACGAGAGTGTTCGTGGAAGGGGATCCAAACATAGAGTCCGAAGGGGTGTGGAAGAAGGGGACTTTTAACCTGGGAGGAGCCCCTACCTTCTCTAAGACCCCTGGCCAATGAAAGGAGTTCCTTAGAACTTCTGCTGGAGTGACTGACTTTTAGTTTCTTCCCGCCCCTGTGAAATTTAAACATAAACTGTTAAATCTCCCAGATGCAGATGGATGGGAGGTGGAGAAAATATGGTGCTGGGAAGTTCTTGCCCTAGAAACTACACCCCCTTGTGGACAAAGCTGCAGGGTAGAAGGCCAGTGAGGGTATAACTGCCGTAGGGTTCATCTTTCCCAGTGCCCAGATAGAGCCAACTTATCAAGCAGGGGAACTGCAATAAAGTGTTTAATACACATAGAGCTGGCTAAACCAGAGGCCAGAGTTTTACTATTACTTATATCAGCCTTCCTGAAAATTTGGAGGCAAGGGTTTTTTAAAGATAGTTTGGTGGCCAGGAGGCTAGGGAATGGGTATTGCCGATTGGTTGGGAATGCAATCATAGGGGTGTAGCAAATGGATCTTGTATGCTGAGTCTGCTTTTGGGTGGGGAGGCACAGGACCAGTTGAGTCAGGAAGTCATGGGTCCAGGTGGAGTCGTCCTGTCATCAAAAACACAAAAGTCTGAAAGGATGTCTCAAGAGGCCAATCTTAGGTTCTACCATAGTGATATTATTCACAGGAGTAACTGGGGACATTGCAAATCTTGTGACTTTCAGAGCAAAGGTTGTAAAGCGGCTGGTAATCTTTTAACTAAGCCTACATCTTAACAGAATTCAGGCCCCTCTCATAATCCTAACCTGGTGGCCTTTTATTACTTCTATAAAGATGTTTTAGTTTTGGGAAGAGCTATTATCATCTATATATATGTAAACTAAATGTCTTCCAAAGTTAGCTTGGCCCACGCCCAGGAATGACCAAGGACAGTTTGGAAGTTAAAGGCTGAAATGATTTGATTAGGTCAGATCTCGTTCACTGTCATAATTGCTCACTGTTATAATTTTTGCAAAGATTTGCAACCAGCAGGTGAGGAGAGAAATGTTGATTTATTTGGGTATTGAAGCTGGTTTTAATGAAGACAGGACTTTGTAGGTGCAAAGGGAAGACATCTCTTCACCTTCCAAAGTTTCATTAAAAAATCAACAGTCAGAAGGTAGATTGATGGGAACAAGGCATACAAAATTTTATTTTGATGGGCATAGCAGGGAGGAATCACAAGAGTGATTACCAATAACACAGTGTGATACAGGAACATATATAGCCTTTTTCACAGGGGAGGAGGATGGTGGGCAAAGATTCTTTAGAGGGGCAATAAGTCATTAGGGAGAATGGATGGACCAGAGAGATGAGGGGTGGAGTTGCAGAGGAGCAAAGGTTGTTATGTAGATGAATCCCCCAGGTGATCTCTGGGAGCTGCCCTCAGATGACTAGGTGGAAAGTCAGGCAAGGTAATACCACCAGCCCCTTCTCTTTTTTGGTGGCTGATCTTTCTTGGTAATTTAGGGAGTGGGTTTAGGACAATTGCTTTTTCGTTTGTTCATTTGTTTTTGGAAACAGAGTCACCCTCTCTTGCCCAGGTTAGAGTGCGGTGGCGCAGTCATAGCGCACCACAACTTTGAACTCCTGGGCTTAAAGAATCCTCTCACCTGCCAGGGGCAGTGGCTTACACCCGTAATCCCAATACTATGGGAGGCTGAGGTAGGCGGATCACTTGAGGTGGGGAGTTTGAGACTCGCCTTACCAACATGGAGAAATCCCGTCTCTACTAAAAATACAAAAATTAGCTGGGTGTGGTGGCACATGCCTGTAATCCCAGCTACTCAGGAGGCTGAGGCAGGAGAATCGCTGGAACCTGGGAGGCGGAAGTTGCGGTGAGCTGAGATAGTGCCATTGCACTCCAGCCTAGGCAACAAGAGCAAAACTCTGTCTCAAAAAATAATAAAAATAAATAAATAAATAAATAA
This sequence comes from Cacajao melanocephalus, assembly GCA_963573385.1. Lineage (NCBI taxonomy): Eukaryota > Metazoa > Chordata > Mammalia > Primates > Pitheciidae > Cacajao > Cacajao melanocephalus. The sequence goes on along the minus strand of CAUYLG010036665.1, from coordinate 15,646 downwards.
TCGTCAGCCTCCTGAGTACCTGGGACGTGAGTCACCACACCTGGCTAATTTGAAGAGGCTGGTCTCTAACTCCTGGCCTCAAGGGATCCTCCTGCCTAGGCCTCTCAAAGTGTTGGAATTACAAACTGAGTCATTGCCCCTGGCCCAGTTGCATTCCTTTTGGAACAAAGCTTCCTTGACCAGATAAGGAAATTGCGAAGAGAGTCCTTCCTGTGCTTGAGGGCGAAGGAGCGAGACAAGGTTAGAGGGTGTTGATTCTGCGCAGCTGCCTCTATCCTCTCCGCACGTCAAAGTGCCAGTCATTGTTGTATCGCTTTCTGAGCTACAACAACTTAGTAGAAAGAATGATGAGCCCAGGTGCTCAAATCCTCACTAAAGGGAGTGTCCGGGAGGTAAGTAGACCACGATGGGTGGAGGATGGCAGTCAGGTGGCAGAGGCCTTGAGGATACATTCTGTAAGATAGTAAGAGTTAGTGTGAATCTGGTGGTGGAGAATTCCAGAAGAATTCCTCCTGCCCCCTAAACTTACAAGGCTGTGCCGAAAGGAGTAGCCCCCGAAGGTGGCAGGGTAAGGGGATTCCCTGTCACTCTCTGTCTTAAATCTTACCTGTGAATTTTAATCTTTAGGGGTTACCAGGGAAAATTCCCTCTCACCGGTCGGAACTGGTTAGAGTTCTTCTCTCAGATAATGGATGATATTGCCCAATTGTGTTTTTCTGTGTTTTAGAGGCTAGGAAGTTTGGATTCCAGTTGTATGCCCAATAATTGCAGCATATCTAAAAATCTGCCCTTATTTTTATTAACCTAAATTAGATACTGAAGGAAAAATCTCATTCATCTGAGGTTTATTGAGTCAGAGCACGAGGGCATGACTGGGAAGAACGTAACAGTCCAGCAGGTCAGATCACTTTCACTGACTCAGTTACAATTTTGCAGTGGCGGTTTTAAGAACACCAGTTACAGAAACATCTGTGGCTTGAAGCAGAGGTTTCTGGGTGATTCAAGATTTATATATATATTTTTTTGAGATGGACGTTCATTCTTGTGGCCCCAGGCTGGAGCGCAGTGGTGCGATCTTAGCTCACGTCAACCTCTGCTTCCTGGGTTCAAGCGATTCTCATGCCTCAATCTCCCGAGTAGCTGAGAGTACAGGCACCCGCCACCATGCCCAGCTAATCTTCGTAGCTTTGGTAGAGATGAGGTTTCACCATGTTGGCCAGGCTGGTCTCGAACTCCTGACCTCAGGTGATCGCCTGCTTTGGCCTCCCAAAGTGCTGGAATTATAGGCTTGAGCCATTGTGCCTGGCCTATACTCTTCTTTAAAGGAAAGAAAGTATGTAGGAAGAGGTGGGTAGCCAGCCAATGAGACAAATGGTTACATTTCTGTGAGATTTTAATTAGTGCCCAGTAAATCTACATTTATATAAGATGAGGTGAACATTGGAAGAAAAGGGGATTAAGGAAAGCATCAATTATGCAGACATATCAGGGTAGGTGGAAGAATAATCTCATCTTCTGCACCTGGGAAGATGAGCTTGCCACCAACGTTATCAATGTGAAATCTAACAGATAGATGTTAGGTGTAGAAGCTAGACTTAGATTGAAAACCTAAGTTAAAATAGACATGTCCTTCTTTTGTAGGAGAATATGGATCTTGAAGGGTTTCAAGGCCAGCAAAGAATTTTCTGTGGGGTGAGGGGCTGGCTGATGGATAATGCTTTGACGTAAGATTGTAAAGCAACAGCTTTTCATCTGGGAAAAGGATGGCCAGTGTTGCGTGACTGTCTTCAGGTTTAACCTCCTCTTTGGTATAATGAGTTTGGAAGTCCCGAGATGTTTTATTTTTTCCATTATTTTTATTTTATTTTTGAGATGGAGTCTCACTCTGTCACCAGGCTGGAGTTCAGTGGCACGATCTCTGCTCACTGCAACCTCCGCCTCCCAGGTTCAAGCGATTTTCCTGCCTTAGCCTCCCGAGTAGCTGGGACTACAGGTGGGCACCACCATGCCTAACTAATTTTTGTATTTTTAGTAGAGATGGGTTTTCACCATGTTGGCCAGGATGGTCTTGATCTCTTGACCTCATGATCAGCCTGCCTCAGCCTCACAAAGTACTGGGATTACAGGAGTGAGCCACCATGCCCATCCTCATTTTCCCATTACATTATCTTAGTTCCATTTCCCTCGTTAAAACTCCTGTTATTATAGGGAACTGAAGTTGACCTCCTGCATTATTTATTAAACTCCTGTTGGCCGGGTGTGGTGGCTCACGCCTACAATCCCAGCACCTTGGGAGGCCGAGGCAGGCAGATCACCTGAGGTTGGGAGTTCGAGACCAGCCTGACCAACATGGAGAAACCCCATATCTACTAAAAATACAAAAAAAAAAAAAAAAAAGAAATTAGCTGGGTGGTGACACATGCCGATAATGCCAGCTACTTGGGAGGCTGAGGCAGGAGAATCGCTACAACCTGAGAGGCAGAGGTTACAGGGAGCTGATATTGTGTCATTGCACTCCAGCCTGGACAACAAGAGTGAAACTCTGTCTCAAAATAAAAAAACAAACAAAAAAAAACCCTCCTGTTATTAATTTTGGTGCCCTGTTTCCTTTTTGTGTTTTTAAAGCTCTCTCTCATACTTGTTGTCCAAAAGACCAGCAGGGTGGCTAAATAAGAGAAAGGACCACTTTATTGGCAATAGTGATTTGTAAGCATGGAAGAGACAGTCTCCAGTGTGCACTGAAGGTGCTCTCTCTTGGAAGAGAAGAAGGACAGGTTGGGTTTTTTGTTTCACAAGCCTATCCATTCTTCATCCGTATTTGGCAGGTTTGGGGGCAAAGCTATACGTATTTGCGAGGGGAGCCTACATGCAGACTAGGTAAGCGTGTATGCAACGTACATCACTCATTCACTTTGGGGCAGGGTTTTAGTATTAAAATAAGGTGGAATTTGGCTCTTTATATCAAAAGGTGAACTATAGAACACAAAAACCGTTTGTGTACTGCCTGTATAAGCTGCTGAAACTGGCCTGAGGTCTGCAGTAGCTTATCAGAAAAGAACGTCTATAAGGCTGGCCCTCTGGCCAATCAGGACTCTAGTGGTCTGGGTGGTAAATCAGCTTGGTACCTCAGAAAAGAATTCAGAAATCTGCCATGCCCGCCAGGCCCTGAACCCTTGACCTGTAGATTACGTTCCTTTACTTAACCTCGGGGCCCATCTTAGTTGCTAAAGGGGTGTCTATTTTGGTGTTTCAGATCATATAAACAAGGTGTTTCCTTAGACTCGTAATAAAGTGACTCGATTGGTTTCCATTTTCTCCTACGTATAAAATACAATTACAGTTTAGAAAGTGTCAGCCTAAAATAACAGAGCAGCTATCCAGAGAAATGAGTTTATCTGGAAAGGAATGATAGGGATTGCAATTTGGGAATTCCTGTACCGTGGTGAACCATGGCCTGGCCATAGGTGTACCCAGGAAGGCAAGGAAAGGCAGGAGTTTTTTAAAGGCAAAATGAGGAAGGCTATATAAGTTATTTTGAAATACTTGTCATCGGCTATGAGGATCAGTAACAACAGTGGCATCAGTTCAAGGTTGAACAGGCTGGATATTCTTGCAGAAGCATCTTTTTTTTTTTTTGCCCAGGTTGGCCTTGAATTCCTGGGCTCAAGGGATCAGTGGTCTTGTTGCAAGGCTGTGGTTTTCAGAGTTCTTGGTGCAGTTTTTGTGCTAGGCACGTGTGCATGACAGCCCCTCCTCTGTTGCCTATCATCCCATTTTGGTAGGGTGGCCCAAGTGACTCCATTTTGGTTCTCATGGCTCTCACTAAAGTGTTACTTGCCAATCCTTGTATCTTTAGGGTGACTCTATAACTTTATACTGTTTTTTGGAGATGGAGTTGCGCTCTTGTTGCCCAGACTGGAGTGTAATGGCGTGATCTTGGCTCACCGCAATCTCCGCCTTCTGGGTTCAAGCAGTTCTTCTGCCTCAGCCTTCCAAGTTGCTGGGATTACAGGCACGTGCCACCACGCCCGGATAATTTTGTATTTTTAGTAGAGACGGGGTTTCTCTATGTTGGTCAGGCTGGTCTTGAACTCCTGATCTCAGGTGATCTGCCTGCCTCAGCCTCCCAAAGTGCTGGGATTACAGGCCAGAGCCACCGTGCCCGGCTAACCTTGTATTTAATTCTAACTGATCTGCACTCCAGTTGGTTTGTATATATGCACATATTAGTTCCTTAAGAATGCTGGAGATCCAGGTGTGGCATTTGACCTGTCACTATAAAATTACATGATACAGTTTTTTTTAGTACATGATACACATGTAAATTCGATATTTACAGCTCACATTTCATTGGCTGCATTTGTGTTGTTTCCTAACGGTACCTACAGAGGCTCTTTCTGGCGGGTCCGCAGTCTCCCTCCTTACGCCATCACAGCTCCGAAGACCTCTCTCTAAGCAACTGAACTCGCCCGAGGCGAGGCTGTTTCCTGCTCTGGGCTCCTCCCATCCTCCTGTCTGGGCTTTGCCCGCCTGACTCCGGCCCTGTTCCTCAGCTTACTGGGAACAGTTGTGCTCACGGAAGGGCCAGCCTAATGAGCAACTTTGTCACCGTCTCCCGGGCCCTGCTACCCCATTTTCTGAGCAGTTGTTAATTGAGGAAACTGAAGGATTGTGGGGGCTATGACGGCTTGTGTTTTGTGAGTCAGAGTTAATGCTGAAAAACACCTCATGTAGTGCTTAAATCAGAAACAGAAGAGTCATGTTTCGTATTAAAGACAAGCACCTGCAGAAAAGAGCTGACCCTCGGGAGGCGGCGAGAGTGCTGGGGGAGGGAGTAGGGGCTGAGCGCGGGGGCGGGGGGTGGTGATTGGGGGGGATGGGTGGAGTGGGGGTCAAGCGCGGTGGGGGGCGAGTAGGGGTCGAGCGCGGGGGTGGGGGAAGGGTCGATCACGGGGTTGAGGGGGAAGGGTGGGGGTAAGTGTCGAGCGCGCGGGATGTGAGAGCAGGGGGAAGGTCGAGTGAGGGGGGTTGAGGGGGAAGGGTCGAGCAGCGGGGACGGGGAAGGGGAGCGTAGGAGGAAGAGTTGGGGGAAGCCGGAGCAGCATGCGGGGGGAAGGGAGAAGCGCACAAGAGAGGGTCGGGGGTGTGCGCATATCCAATGGAGGATCAGGGGCGTTAGGAGGTTAGGGTGCACCTGATGGAGGATTGGGGATGCTGGAGGATTAGGCGTGCACCCAGTGCAGGGTCAGGGGTGCGCCCGATGGAGAGTTAGGGGCGCACCCGATGGAGGGTCAGGGTGCTGGAGGGTTAGGCGCATGCCCAATAGAGGATCAGGGGTGCTGGAGGATTAGGCCTGTGTCCAGTGGAGGCTCAGGGGCGCGCCCAATAGAGGATACGGGGTGCTGGAGGGTTAGGCGCGCACCCGATAGAGGATCAGGGGTGCTGGAGGATTAGGCGGGTGTCCCGTGGAGGGTCAGGGGTGTGCCAGATGAAGGATTCCGGGCACTGGAGGGTTAGGTACGCCTCTGTTGGGGGGTCAGGGTCGTGCGGAATGGAGGATTAGGGGCGCTCGAGGGTTAGGCGCGCGCCCGATGGGGGCGTCAGGGTCGTGCTGAATGGAGGATCAGGGGCGCTTGAGGGTTAGGCGTGCGCCCGATGTAGGGGGTCGGGCGTGCTGAATGGAGGATCACGGGCCCTCGAGGGTTATGTGCGCGCTAGGTGGGGCGCGCGAGTGGAGGAGGGCGTCTTCCGGGTGGAGGGTGGGGGGATAGCGCAGAAGGGCGCAGTGGGGCGGAGGCAGGGGTGAGCAGGAGAGGGTGCACCAGAAACGGCGCCACTGAGGCTCAGGGGCAAGGGAAGAGGGAGAGGGATAACCGGAGCCCCCGCGAGCTTACAGGTTTCTGTCTGCGCAGTCTGTCAAACGGGGCTACTGACGTTTCTGCCCTAGAAAGTGTAGCACATGGGGCCCCATCGTGGCTTTTGTTGTGCAGGAATACATGTGATGAATTTTTCATGGTTCCGTGTGGGAGAAAAGCATTTGAGTCTTCCCTCTGAAGAGTAAGGGAAGGAGGAAAAAAAGCAGAACAGCGACAGCTAAAGGGAAACAGAGCCATTTCTGGTTTGTTTTGTTTTCCCCAGAAATGCGAGCTAACAGCATTCCTTTGATTGCCCTGGAGACCGTCAGTCAGGGCTGCAGTGAAGGCTGAACTGCTTGAAGGCAGGAAAATAAGGAGCCCAGAGGCACAGGCAGCGACTGACGCTCAGGCCAAGTTATAATAAATAACACCCTGGTGTCAAATCCCAGGTCCTCGCATTTTACCAGGGGAGGACAGGCCATTGTGAGAAAGAGCAAGGAAAAGAAGTGGGTTTATCTTAGGACTTACATTTGTTCTGAAGAGTTTTTTAAATGAATGATTGGATTTGGTGTTTAAAGAAATGTTTATTTGTCATAACATAAAGGGAGACTGCTTCTAGTGGTCCCAATTTGTGGGTTGAATAAGGCAGAGCATGAATGGAGACTTCTAAAAATTACAGTGGAAATTCACGAGTACACATCTGAATGGAGTCGAAGCTGTCCTCTAGCAGGAGGAAGACAGCAGCTCCGAGGACCCTGTTTCCACCTGCGGGGGAGGAGGGTGTCTCCCTCCTTAGGCAATCGAGTGGGATTTGCCAACAAGGAGCATAAACTCCTGCCTTTAAAATCCTGAACATGAAGTGTGTCAGAAGGAAGCAAGCGCTTTGTGAAACCCTGTTCTTTAACTCCCATGCCTCACGTATCTCCAGCCTACTTCTTAGTGCAAATGGCTAATGGGGTAAAGGAACATCTAAAAACGACTTGGAGAACCATTTTGTCTCGCTCCCATCCGCAGATGGTGTTTTTTGGCTACATGGTCTTCAGTATCCTCTTTGGCCTCCTGGCTGACAGATACGGCCGCTGGAAGGTACGTCAGGCCTCACGGTCTCATTTGGAATTTTCTTTTGTGTATTCTTTTGGGGGCAGCCTTATCGCCGTTTTCTCTTTAGTAGGTATTTCCCTCCCATTATACAAGATAGAAAATGCGGATATTTTCCTCCCTGGTGGAACATCCCAGGTTTATCTTCTGGACATCTCATTTTTCTCAGGGTACCTGTGGCCACAACTTTTTCTCTGCATTCCAGGTGTGGAGTAAAAGGAAATGCAGGTATTACAGAGTACCAAGAAATCTCAACCAAGAAGCACTAGAGGAATGAAGGCCATTAAGTGGCTCTATTTGAACTCCTAAAGGTTGGGACTTAAAAGTAGTCATGGGTTGGTCAGATGCCCCCACCGTGTCCAGTTTACTGTGGGTGGGGCTAAGAACAGACAGTGGCTCTGATATCGGTGGGGGAACACGTCTGTTCTCTCTATCCACACATTCACTTCTAAGAGTTAATAAGCGGAAGTGGAAAAGGCCCCTTTTGCCCTTCACAGCAGCCCTGTTTCTCTTGGGAGGTTTTTTCCCCTCTGGTTTTCGTTTAAGTGACGAGTCCACTGCTGCAGCTCCAAGCTCAGAAGAAGGTGTTTTTCTTTCAGGGAGACACCTACATGTCATGAACAAATGTCCAAAAAGTCTCTAGTCCCCCAGAGCACTCAGCTGGGTTCAGAGGGAGCAAGTATCCCTTAACTTTGGGGCAAGAGAACTCACCCTTGTGCACCTATCTGTTTGAAACTAGCAGGAATTGGTCACAAATGAAAAGACAAGTCCAAGTTACAATCAGTAGGAAACAGATGCAAGTTTTAAAGCATATGATGTAATTTTAGAACAAGAGAAAGTAAAACCACTAGTGCTGGATGGCCAGGACCATAAGCCAAACCTGCTGCCATGAGACAGAGGCGGAGAAAGCAGGAGTTCTCTGTAGGACCATTTGCCTGAATCTCCTGTCCAGGGACAGAAATGGAAGCCCTTGATCTTAGAGAGTTTAAAAAGAAGCCCCCCAAACTCTAGATCTCAACCTAAAGGAAAGGCGGTCCAGATTCAGATAGACTCACCCTTTTGTGCCCAGTGAAACCTCTGAAGTTAGGGGAACACAGTGGGTTCGTGTAGCAAGTCCATGAGGAGACTCTGGGTGATTGTGGGGTATGGGGTGATGTTGCTCTGAACCGTGCCAGCTATGCCAGAAACATTGACCTAAAGGAAGAAACAGAGGCACAATTAATATAAGTAGGGAGTTTATTTGGACCAAGGTTGAAGATCGCAGCCCAGAAGTCATACGATCCAGTTGCCCTGAATATATGCTCTGATTAGCAGCAGCTACAAGGGAGTTTTTTGAAGGAGGGGAGAAAAGAATTTGGGGGCACTTCGTAAGTTAACTAATAATTTACACTGGTTCATTAAAATAACATAAGCTATCTTACCTTACCCCTCATTGTTCTTTTTAATCACAAAATCTAAAAACATGGAGGTAATGGATGAGCGTCACGTTGCACAACTTGTGGTAACATTTTAGGTAATTTATCAGCTAGTCTGGAAACTACAGGGAAGGGAAGAAAAACAAAATGCCTTTAGACAATTACCCAGGGCATGGGTGAGGGAATGTGACTGACATCTCACTGCTCCTGTGTCTCTGGACCTGATAAATTCTGCATACCTCACATTCTTCAGACTGCTCTGAGCCGCTTTGCTTTCTCAAGCTGATGGATGTACAGAATTAAAACATATTGGAATGTGGACATTTGCAGGTATCAACGTAGCAGCTACACATTGTGCTCACGTTCGTATAGCTTTGGAACTAGCTCCTTGCTCAAAGTCACGTACTTATTAAGATTAGACATCAAGACATTAATTATGTCTTCTGATGACAAACCCAGCTCTGTCTTTTCTATTTGCTTGATTTCTGGTGAAATTCTCTCTAAGCATAAACACAAACGGAGGAAGCTCAAAGGAAAACATGAATAGAATTGGCTGTATGTTTTAAAGCACATGAAATAACTTTCATAGATTCTTGTAAATATGAAAACACAAGTATCTCAAGCATAAAAAGTCATTTTATAAAAGAAAGGCAAATGGTCAAGCAACTTTGAAAAAACATGAAACACAGGATTTGTCAAAAACAAAATACACAGCAGGATATAATTTTTCCTTTTTAAATCTGTAAGGAAAATTTTCCTTAAAGAATCCTGCATCATTGAAATGGACATTTTCATGGCTTGCAAGTATATAGACACCCTCATTACACCCTATTGGTGTTATTATATCATCATATATATTAAATGCTATTGGTATAATTTTTTTGACCATGAGCTTGGCAGTATGAATCAGGAAGCTTGAAAATATTCTGCTAACCTGATCGTTTGTCTTCCAGAAATCTAGCTTGCTAAAGATGTCAGAGAGGGCATAATGACTTAAGCACAGATACCATCACAGCTTATTTTAATAATGAGAAGTTCTGAAACAACTTTGACTTCAACAGTAGAGAAAGGTCTTATGTATTGCATGTGTGAAAGTACATCTTTCCACTGGAATATGTACAGCCATTAACACATTGTTTTACAAACAGAAGATAAAATGGTGTTAAGAGTATTTTCTCTGGGTTGGACAATCAATGGTGGTTTCAATTGTTTAATTTTCTTTTTTCTATATTGTTTACTATGAATTTACATGATCTTATAATTAAGGAAAAAGCAAATACCTTACATGTGCTCCTTGTACTCCTCCCAGTGTACTGCCTCATTTGTCCCCAACAGCCCTGTGAGGAGGGAGGACATGTTTTTGCCTTCTGATGTCCAGGTTCAGGGACCTGCCACCTGTGAGGTTGGGCACATCAGAGTAGTTTTAAAGAATGGTCTGAACTTGGGAGGTCCAGGCTTTCAGACACTAGAATGGCATGGATTGTATTGGTGGATGATTGAGAGAGACCAGCGGGCTTGCTATAGATGAGTTCATTAGAGAAGCCACTGTCAGGAGGGAAACAGAAAATCGCCTTGAGAAGTTAGGGCTTCTTCCATCCCTGCATGGAGGCGGGCCCCCCTCATCAGTGTTCTGTTGTTGCTTCAGATTCTGCTCTTCTCGTTCCTGTGGGGAGCCTATTTCTCCTTGCTGACCTCGTTTGCTCCTTCGTACATCTGGTTTGTCTTCCTGCGGACAATGGTGGGCTGTGGCGTGTCCGGCCACTCACAAGGGTAAATATGTTACCCAGAGGACCCTGAGACAGAAACACATACCCCTGCAGGCCCTTACCCGCACCCTGCTCTTAATAGACCAAAAGCATTACGAACCCAGTATACCCGAGACAGGTTTCGGTCCATTTAGAAAGCTTATTTTGCCAAAGTTGAGGACGTACCCGTGACAGCCTCAAGAGGTCCTGATGACGGGTGCCTAAGGTGGTAGGGGTACAGCTTGCTTTTACACATTTTAGGGGTATGTAATACGTCAATACATGTAAGATTATGTGGTCTGTTGGGGGCGGCAAGGGAGGGACAGCGGGGGGGTGGGGAGGTCAGGGAGGGATAACATGGGGAGAAATGTCAGATGTAGGTGACAGGGGGATGGAGGCAGCAAACCACATTGCTATGTGTGTACCTACGCAACAATCCTGTATGATCTGCACATGTGCCCCAGAACCTAAAGTACAATTAAAAAAAAATACATGTAAGATTTACATTGATTCCATCTGGAAGGGCAGGACAACTCAAAGGGTGGGGGGCTTCCAGACCATAGGTAGATGTAAATACATATATATATATACGTTTTTTTTTTTTTTTTTTTAGATAGAGTCTTGCTCTGTTGCTCAGGCTGGAGTACAATGGCACAATCTCAGCTCACTGCAACTTCTGATTCCCAGGTTCAAGTGATTCTCTTGCCTCAGCCTCCCGAGTAGCTGGGATTACAGGCATGCACCACCACACCTGGCTAATTTTTGTAATTTTAGTAGAGACAGGGTTTCTCCATGTTGACCAGGTTAGTCTCAAACTCCTGACCTTAGATGATCCCCCTGCCTCAGCCTCCCAAAGTGCTGGGATTACAGGCATGAGTCACTGCACCCAGCTGATCTAAACATATTCTGATTGGCATTGGTTGAAAGAGTTATTATCAAGTAGAAAAGAATGTCCAGGTTAAGACATTCTGGTTTCCACAACCAAGGTTTTATCATGCAGATGAAGCCTCCAGGTAGCTAGCTTCAGAGGAAATAGGCTGTAAATGTTTTTTTTTTTTTACCAGACTTAAGGTCTGCATTGATGTTAATGCTGGGGTGGGGCGGTGGCGCATGTATAATGAGGCATGTCTGACCCCACTTCCTGTCATGGCCTGACCCAGTCTTTCAGGTTAAATTTTAGAGTGCCCTGGCTGAGGAGGAAATCCATTCAGATGGTGGTTGTTGGGGGGTGAAAAGGGAGGTTCAAATTTTATTTTTGGTTTCCAGCATTCATAAGTTACAGACTTATAGACGTCACTGTGCAAATTCAGTCTGAGCTTTGTTTGGTTTTTAGTGATGGCTGCTTATTTAATGCTCCAGTAGGAGACGTTTTCTCCTTAAAATGATGCTTGGTGGTGAGGCTAGCAGAGTGCTAGGTCAAACACGTGTTAGATTTTTTGTTCATAAGGCTATTTGTTGCTTTTTTAGATGTGTAATATTTTGTTACACTAAATACTAACAAAAAGTGCCATATATTACGTAACAAAAAGGTCAACCCAGGCTGCGTGCGGTGGCTCACACCTGTAATCTGAGCACTTTGGGAGACCGAGGGAGATCCCTTGAGCCCAGGAGTTTAAGACCAGCCTGAGCAACATAGTGAGACCCTGTGTCTAAAAAAAGAAAAAAAAATTAAGTCAGTCCAAACATAATTTATTGAATTCGTTGGAAGGATTTGGTTTTGTCATAAGCCCCTGTAACGTTTAGGAGTAACCACTTTTAAGTAGTATCACCCGGTGATTTAAGACAGCTCTTGTAAAAGGGATGGGGGACATATGTCAGACATGATCAAACTAGAGTGACTCCATCTTGAATAGGGACTGGGTAAACTGAGGCTGCGAACTGCTGGACAGCATTCCCAGGAGGCTAGACATTCATAGTCACAGGAGGAGATAGGAGATCCGCAGGACTGGTTTCACAAGATACAGGTCAAAGAGACCCCGATGATAAAACAAGATGTGGTAAAGAAACTGGCCTAAACCCACTAACACCAAGAGGGTGACCACAGCGAGCTCGGGTTGTCTTCACTGCCCATTATACTCTAATTATAATGTATTAGTATGCCAAAAGACACTCCTGCTGGTGCCTCGGCAGCTTACAAATTCCCTGGCAATGTCAGAAGCTACCCTATATGGTCTACAACGGGGAGGAACCCTCAGCTGTGGGAACTCCCCGCCCCTTGAATTCACAGGGCCCCCAGGGCGTTTCTCTTCTGCATGCCTTGGAGCAGGTTATTCTTAAAATATATTAGGAGATGTCAAAGCACCTAATTACTGCCTTCATGTGTTAGAAAAAAAATTGTTCTTCCCTGGGGCATACAGTGAGCTTTGGAGCCCTAAAGGAGTAGAAGTTAAGTAAAAATCTAAAACATTCCCCAGGAAACAGCTCAAAAAAATATGTTAAAACCCCCAAATTCTGGCTAATAACAGCAACAGAGAAGAGCAATTAGAAAATTGATGGAATACCTTTCTATTCTTCTAGTCACAAAGAAAATACGTACTTAATTAGAAACTTGTGCCAGGTATGATGGCTTACGTCTATAATCCCAGCCCTATGGGAGGCCAAGGTGGGTGGATCACGAGGTCAGAAGTTCGAGACCAGACTGACCAACATGGTGAAACCTCGTCTCTATTAAAAATACAAAAATTAGCCGGGTGTGGTGGCGCATGCCTGTAATCCCAGCTGCTCAGGAGGCTGAGGCAGGAGAATCACTTGAACTTGGGAGGTGGTGGTTGCGATGAGCCAAGTTTGCGCCATTGCACTCCAGCCTGAGCAACAAGAGCGAAACTCCATTTCAAAAAAAAAAAAATTAGAAACTTGTTCCTTGACTGTCCTCATTACTTGAGAGAACTATTTACCTTCTCTTGGGTGTAGTTTTAATTTACTAATATGTCTCAGAAAAGGAAATTGGGCTGAGTGCAGTAGCTCACGCCCGAAATCCCAGCCCTTTGGGAAGCTGAGATGCGACAGTTGCTTGAGGTCAGGATTGGCAATGTAGCAAGATCCCATCTCTGCAAAAAATTAAAAAATTATTTGGGTGTGGTAGTGAGCACCTAAAATCCCAGCTACTTGGAAGGCTGAAGTGAGAGGATCTTTTGAGCCCAGGAGTTTGAGGCTGCAGTGAGTTGTGATCGAACCACTGGACTCCAGCATGGGAGACAGCTACTTTGTCTCTAAAAGAAATATTTAAGGAAAGGGAATCAGGCTTAGGGAAACATTTTGCCAGTGCCTCCCTTGGCAAAACAGATAAGGCTTATATTTTCTTTTCTTTTTTTTTGGGGGGGGGGTGGGGCGGGGCGGAGTCTTGCTCTGTTGCCCAGGTTGGAGTGCAGTGGTGCGATCTCTGCTCACTGCAGCCTCTGCCTCCTGGGTTCAAGCGATTCTCCTGCCTCAGCATCCTAGGTAGCTGGGATTACAGGCACATGCCACCACACCTGGCTAATTTTTGTGTTTTTGGTAGAGACAGGGTTTCACCATGTTGGCTAGGCTGGTCTCGAACTCCTGACCTCAGGTGATCCAGCCACCTTGGCCTCCCAAAGTGCTGGGATTACAGGCGTAAGCCACTGCGTCCGGCCAAGGCTTACATTTCTTAAGTGATAGAAGGTTTGAAATATTGGGAGTAATATGTAAACCCAGGAACAGTTGTCAGTTAACTTCTTACTGTTCTCTTATATGGATATTAGCTGTCACAATTATGTTCTGATATATCGTCAAATTCTATGCTCTTGAATTCTTGATCCCTGTGACAAGAAAAACTCATTATTTTTTTAAAAGATTATTTAGTTTTTAAAACAATGTTGTGCTTTTTCCTGCTTCCTGTTTAGGTTAATCATAAAGACTGAATTTTTGCCCACAAAATACCGAGGCTATATGTTACCCTTGTCTCAGGTAAGACAAAATAGGAATTCTACCCAGCCTTCTGCATGCTATGGGATATGATGTACATGCAAGCATACCTTGGAAATATTGCTGGTTTGGTCCCAGATCGCCGCAATTCAGCGAGTGTTAGAATAAAGTGAATCACGCAGACTTTGTTTTCCCAATGCGTGTAAATGTTACGCAATCCTGAAGTCTGGTAAGTGTGCAATAGCATCATGTCTACAAAGCAAGGTACACACCTTAGTTGTAAAATACTTGATTGCTGATAAAGTCTAATGATTGCTGAGCCTTTAGAGAGTCATAATCGTTTTGCTGGTGGAAGGTCTTGCCTCAGTGTTGACAGCTGCTGGCTCATCAGGGTGGTGGTTGCTGAAGATTGCGTGGTTGTGGCATTTCCTTAAAAACAGACAACAATGGGCCGAGCACGGTGGCTCTTGGCTGTAATCCCAGCACTTTGGGAGGCCAAGGCGGGCAGATCATGTTTGAGACCAGCCTGGCCAACACGGTGAACCCCTGTCTTTACTAAAAATACAAAAAATTAGCCAGGCATGGTGGCGGGTGCCTGTAATCTCAGCTACTTGGGAGGCTGAGGCAGGAGAATCGCTTGAACCCAGGAGGCGGAGGTTGCAGTCAGTTGAGACCATGCCATTGTTCTCCAGTCTGGGCGACAGTGAGACTCAGTCTCAAAAAAAAAAAAAAAAAGGCAATGAGGTTTGCCACATTGATGGACTTCTTCTTTTCCCCAAAAGGTTTCTCTGTAGGCTGCAATGCTGTCTGATAGCATTCAACACGCAGTAGAGAACCTCTTTCAAAATTGCAGTCAATCATCCCAAACTGTGTTATGCCTTATCAGCTAAGTTTAGGAGTAGTCTAAATTCCTTGTTGTCATTTCAACAATGTTCATAGCTTCTTCACAAGGAGATTTCATCTTAAGAAATCACTTATGTGGCTTACCCATAAATATTAATTCTATAATATATATTACAGTAATATATGTATATATCACACTATATTAAAATGTGTATATGTTACACTAATATATTGCATGCTTATATATGTAAATTATGTAAATATATTAGTGTAATATATATAAAATATATACATTACACTAGTATATTTACATAATTTACACATATGTATATGCAATATGTTAGTGTAATATATACTTTGTAGAAAAAAGAGGAGGGATCCAAGATGGCCAATTAGCAACAGCTCAGGATTGTAGTTCCCAGTGAAAGCGCAGAGAGCGAGTGGACGCCACAATTTCAGACGAATTTCTGTTGCCCACAAACTGGGAGCTACCCAACGGAGGAGCCACACGGGTTGCCAGCGCGACTTTTTTGGCCAGCACGGCTGTTTTGCCGGCGCCCCAGCACGGTGTGGTGCTTCTCAGTGTGGAGTATACGGGACTGGGTGCCCTTTGAGTCGGGCTCGGCTGGTCCCATCCCCACAAGGAGAACAGCAATTGGAAGCACTGAGGACTGAGAGTTTCACAGTAAGCACAGCTGAACCTGGGAAGGCCTAGCTCTGTGAGGAAAGGGCGTCCACCGAAAGAAAACTAAGAAACAGAAAAAACTTCAACACCAATAAGCTGGATGTCCACTCAGACCCAATCTGA
>CAUYLG010036664.1:0-81611 GCA_963573385.1 Cacajao melanocephalus | reverse complement strand
GGTTGGTGAACTGATAGAAAGATCCATCAAACGAGACTTGCCATGAGTAGGATGGATGAGTATCCTCATTATATGCTCTAATAGCTTTTTGAACTCTAATCCAGGAACACCCAGATACATAAGGCAGGTTCTTAATGACTTACAAAGAGACTTAGACTCCCACACAGTAATAGTGGGAGACTTTAACATTATACTGTCAATATTAGACAGATCAACGATACAGAAAATTAACAAGGATATCCAGGACTTGAACTCAGACCTGGAACAAGTAAACTTAACAAATATTTACAGAACTCTGCACCCCAAATCCACAAAACATACACTTTTCTCAGTATCACATTACACCTATTTTAAAAGTGACCAGATAATTGGAAGTAAATCACTCCTCAGCAATTGCATAGCATTTCACAAGTTTAAATAAAATATTGGTTGGCTGCTAAAAAAAAAAAAAAAAAAAAGAATTCTAGTATTCTCATTTTTTAAAGGTCCCCAGATGGCTCTGGTGATTAGCTGGATTGGGGTAATACACACTTTATATTTGTTTTATATGTCATATAGTGTTCTGTTAATGCCTTAATGCCTTCTTTGAGGAGGAAGACAAGGTTGGAATCCCTGATGTTCCTATAAGTGATAAAAAAAAAAAAGGGAGGAATAATAGGCTAAATTGACCATATTCGATTATAAAAATTTCCTATGGATTCCAATGTCAAAAAAAGAAAAATAAAACAAAAAAAATCCCTATATGAGAGGCTTCCTTTTTAGGCAGTATGGTCGCCTATGTTCTCTGAAGAGCCTCACACAAAACAGATTCTGCACAAGACTTAAGTTGTATTGCAATTCTGGGCTCTCAAAGTAAGGTGCTATGATTTGAGTGTGTCTCTCAGAAGTTCTTGTGTTGGAAGCTTAATTCCTCAATGTGGTGGTGTTGGGAGGTGGGGCCCAGTGGGAGGTGTTTGGATCATGGGGTTCCAATGTCATGAAGGAATTATTGCAGTTCTCCCAGGACTGGGTTAGTTCTTGTGAGAGCAGGTTGCTACTAAGTCAGCCAAGTGGCTCCATCTCCTTTCTTTTTGAACACCAGCTTCTTTTTCTGCTTCTCTGCCATGTTATCATGCAGAAGAAGGCTAACCAGATGTGGCCTCCAGATCTTGGACTTCCCAGCCTCCGAAGCTATGAGCCAAAATAAACCTCTTCTCTTTATAAATTACCTAATCTCAGGTACTCTGTTATAGCAACAGAAAACAGACTAAGACATAAGGGAAATCTCCAAGGCCCATAAATCAAACCAAACCCAGCCAATCTGTGAGCTGAAACCTCACAAGTGAACTGTAAGCCAACATATAAAGTAAAGCTGCCTTAAATGCTAACAGTAGCACTGAAACTGGGAGACCAACCCTTGGGTCTGCATAAAGTTGAGGAGATGAGATTCATGGATTAAACTGGAATCCTGGAAAGAAGTCAAATTGGTCCCAGCAAACAGAGTCCCCAGATTGCTGGCATAAGCAAATGCAAATCCTCTCAGGGAGAAAAACATGCCTCATTTAGGGGCCTAGAATTTCCAGGGATAAAGCTCAACCAAATGCAGGCTAATAAAGACCAACAAAGAGGCAGAGAAACATGCCTTCATGAGTGAAGAAAGAAACCCGAAGGACATCAGTCAGATACGGGAGTTACCATATTCAAGACAAAATAACTCTGTTTAAAGTGGTTTTGGTTTGTTTGTGTGTTTTGAAATGGAGTCTTGCTCTGTCACCCAGGCTGGAATGCAGTGGCATGATCTCAGCTCACTGCAACCTCCACCTCCTGGGTTCAAGTGATTCTCCTGTCTCAGCCTCCCAAGTAGCTGGGATTACAGGTGTGCACTACCACACCTAAGTTTTGTATTTTTAAAAGACATGGGATTTTGCCATGTTGGCCAGGCTGGTCTCGAACTCCTGACCTCAGGCGATCCGCCCGCCTTGGCCTCCCAAAGTATGGGGATTATAGGTGTGAGCCACCGTGCCCATCCTGTTTAAAGTTTTAAAAGTAGCTTTATTGAGATAAAATTCACATACCACACAATTCACTCATGGAAACTGTATCATTTAATGGTTTTTAGTGCATTCACAGATATGTGCAACCATCACCAGAGTCAATTTTAGAATATTTTCATCACCTCAAAAAAATAAAAACTTCCATACCCTTGAACTATCACCCCCATAGTCCATTCTCTGCTCCCCTTGCTCTCGGCTCATACTAATCTACTTTCCATCTCTATAGACTTCCCTATCCTGGACTTTCATATGAATGGAATCATAAGGTATATGGTCTTTTGTGACTGGCTTTGTCAGTATAATGTTTTTAAAGTTCACCTATATTGTAGCATATATCAGCACTTCATTCTTTTTTATGGCCAAAAATATACCATTGTATAAATACTTCATTTTTTGTTCATCCATTTATTCATTGATGGACATTTAGGTGTTTTCCACCTTTTGTCTATTATGAATAATACTACTATAAATATTCTTATACAGGTTTCTGTGTGGACATTTGTGTTTTCTGTGTGGACAAATGTGTCTTCATTTTTCTTCGGTATATACCTAGGAGTGAAATTACTGAGTCATATAGTAACTCTGTGCTTAATCATTTGAGGAACCGCCAGGCTGTTTTCCAAAGTGGTTACGCTATTTGACATTCTCACCAGAAGTTTATGAGGGTTCTGATTCTCCATATCCTTGCCAATACCTGTTGTTATCTGACTTTTTTATTCTAGCTGTCCTAGTGGGTGTGAAGTGATACTTCATTGTGGTTTTAATTTGCATTTCCCTCATGGTGCCAGGCATCTTTTCATGGGTTTATTTTCCATCGGTATATCTTCTTCGGAGAAATGTTTAATTAGATCTTTGGCTATATTTATTTGAGATATTTATCTTATTATTGAGTTTAAGAGATCTTTGTATGTTTTAGATACCAGTCTATTATCAGATAGATGATTTGCAGATATTTTCTCCCAGTCTGTAGCTTACCTACATTTTTTGATGATGTCATTTGAAACATCAAAGTTTTAAATTTTGATGAAGTCCAATTTACCTATTTTTTCTTTGGTTACTCATGTTTTTGGTGTCAGGTCTAAACAGTCTTTGCCAAATCCAAAGTCATGACAATCTACTACCATGTTCCCTTCTAAGAGTTTTATAGCATTTACTTTTAGTTTATGTCTTTGATCAGTTTTGGTTTATTTTTTATATATGGTATGAGGTAAGGGTCTAACTTCATTATTTTGCATGTAGATATATAGTTTTCCCAACACCGTTTGTTGAATGGACTGTCTTTTCTCCACTGAATGATCTTGGCACCATTATTGTCAAATTTGTTAAATAGCAATTAAATATAGCTAAAGAACTTGTAAACTGAAACCAGAGACAAAAAATGCCAAATTTGAAGGAGAGGTTAAATTTATGCAGGATAAACTGCGATAGTCCACACATATTCACTTGATATTCACTCTTTGAAGGGATAATGGCTAAGGAAGATTTTCCAAAAGTGGTGTCTGACTTGAATGCAAGGCTATTAAAGGCATATTCCTAGTACAAAGAGAACCTTCAGAACACTAAATTCAAGAGGAAAATATTAAAAGTGGCAAAAGAGAAAAGAGAGAACACCACAAAGGGACAATAATTAGACTAATGGAAGACATCTCAGCAGCAGCAACACACAAGCCAGAAGACAGTGAATAATATGATCCATATACTAAGATTTCAATAATTGTCTAATAAAGTACTCTTCCGAGAATGAGGACAAAATGAAAACTACCCGATAAGCAGTTTGCCACTAACAGACCTTAACTAAAGGAACTTCAGGGATAAATTTCAGAGTGAAGAAAAATAATCCCAAAAGTCTCAGGTACAAAAATGATGGGCCAAAGGCCAGGCACAGTGGCTCACGCCTATAATCCAAGCACTTTAGGAGGCTGAGGTGGGTGGATTGCCTGAGTTCAGGAGTTCCATATCAGCCTGGGAAACATGGCAAAACCCCGTTTCTACTAAAAATACAAAAAGTTAGCTGAGTGTGGTGACAGGTGCCTGTAATCCCAGCTACTTGGGAGGCTGAGGCAAGAGAGTCACTTGAACCTGGGAGGTGGAGGTTGCAGTGAGCTGAGATCGTCCCATTGCACTTTAGCCAGGGTGACAGAGTGAGACTGTCTCTAAATAAATAAATATTAAAAAATAAAATCACAATAGGTTTCAACAGTACAGTCTTTGTTTGGCCGGGCATGGTGGCTCACACCTGTAATCCCAGCACTTTGGGAGGCTGAGGCAGGCAGATCACCTGAGGTTAGGAGTTCGAGACCAGCCTGGCCAAGATGGTGAAACCCTGTCTCTACTAAGAATACAAAAGTTAGCCATGGGTGGTGGTGTGCACCTGTAATCCCAGCTACTTGGGAGGCTGAGGCAGGAGAATTGCTTGAGCCCAGGAGGAGGTTTCAGGGAGCCAAGATCATGCCACTGCACTCCAGCCTGGACTGCAGAGTGAGATTCCATCTCAAAAAAAAAAAAAAAAAAAAGGCTGAGAAAATGGTAAACATGTAAGTCTTAATATATTGTTTTTATATAATGATTACAATAATAAATCCATTTTGTACGGTTAAATATAAGGATATAACTAGACTTTTGATTACAGTATCATGATCATGAGGGAGGACATGCTAGGAGTCAGGGTGCTCTAAAATCGAGATGATTATATGTCCCAATTTGCCCAGGACAGTCCATGCTTGTGCCTATTGTCTTGATGTAATAATTAATACTACCCACTTCTCTCAACAGTATTCTGGCTTAGATGATAAATTAGTTGGCCGCTTTACACATACAGGACTTAGTGACCTGGTGAAACTTGGGAACAAGCAATAGAGCAGAAGCAAAGATAAAGGTAAAATCTCCTTTCTGTTTGTCTTAGAGTATGGTAGGGACACTGACATAAACACTGGGTGAGCTTGTGAATACTTGTCTCACATCTGGAACCTCTAGTAGGATCTTCCCTAAGATCGGGAGGATGGTTGGTTCCACCCATTCCAATTATTTGGGTTATTAA
Source organism: Cacajao melanocephalus (assembly GCA_963573385.1). Classification (NCBI taxonomy): domain Eukaryota; kingdom Metazoa; phylum Chordata; class Mammalia; order Primates; family Pitheciidae; genus Cacajao; species Cacajao melanocephalus. The sequence continues at coordinate 76,541 of CAUYLG010036664.1, read as the reverse complement.
TTGTTCCGAGGCACTTCAATTAGTTAAATCTAACCTGTCATCCCTCAGTTCTTCTTTGGGAAGATAAGAAAACCTGAGGCTCCCAAATTGGTGATAGAGCTGAGAGTTTTCCACTGAGAAGCCCCAAAAGGCCCTGTTGTTACCAATATCACGTCTACCGTGATAGGATCTATAATTCCAAGGTAAATGCGGGAGGAAGGGGTTCAGGTTTCTATCTGCATTAAGCTATAGAGAATAGAGGAATGCTTTCCTACTTAAAAAATAATTTTTTAAAGTGTGAATATTCCATAAACCAATAAACATAAGTGAGATTTAGAATGTGCTCACCGAATTCATCTGTTTAGTAATAATTATGTTGGTGATTCTGGAGAAGGGTGTGGACGAGGCAGCTTGTGGGAGAGAACAGTGCGAGGACAAGAACCGGAAGGCCTGGATTCTGGCTTTGATTGTGGCCCTTTTGGCTATGGGATCTTGAATAAGTCATATATCTTCTTTAAACTGCAGTTTCTTCTGTAAAATGAAATTAAGAGGAAAATTAAGAATATTTGTAAGCACTAGCCATATGCCAGGCACTACTCTAAGCACTTTATGAATCTCTAAAACAAACCGATGTATTATTGTCATTATTCACATTTTAAAGATGAAGAAATTGAAGTGTGGAGTGATGAGTTAGTCTTCCTAAGATTATACCCCTTCTCAGAGGCACCTCTAAGGTTTGAAACTGGGTACTCTGTTTTAACTCTCCTGACTACTATCAGGTGTGTCCATTCAACGTTTTCCATTCTGCTCTATGCCTTGAGAAGATGACCCATGTGGGTGTCCTTGCTCTCTGGCTTCCAGTAGGTTCCAACAGTGACAAGAGATTAGAGGGGGGCAAGGAGAGATTAGTTTCTTTCTTTTCCCAGATGCCTCTCTAAGAGGCCACCACAGATTGGCTGATCCTTTATCAAAGGCGGTGTCTTTTGTCGGGTGTCCTCTCCACATTGTCAACCTATATCAGTTCTAAAAACTTTATTTTCCCCCTCCCTTCTCTTCTGTGCTAGGAATGGTAACAGCTCTTTGATCTTGCCAGCCTGGGATACTGCACCACCCTTTGCTGTTAGAATCCTTTCTGATTACACATTGCAAACTCTAAATTTGCACATGATGTACTCTACCAGAAGGAAGTTGATTTTGTAGTCACAATACTATCCGTCTGCTTAGTTAGGATTCCCCTAGTTCGGCTTCTTAGAAGGGAGAAAGCTGAAACATGTTGCAGTTGACAGCTTCAGGACTGAGATATTTAAGAAAATCAGGAGCGTGCTGAACAGCTTTGTTTCTTAACTTCCTGGCCAGAATTTGTCCATTTTCAGTACCTCCCAACCTTTCCAGATTTATCTAGCTCCTATACACTAACCTTCTTTCATTACTAAATGTGTCATGGAGTTGACACATATTCTTCCTTCTACCCAAAACCTTCTTTCTTCTTTTTGCCTAGAAAACTCTTTCGGATATCAGCATGCATGTTATTTGCTTAGGGAAGCCTTCCCTGGAACAAACCCCTCATTCCTGCCAGGATGGATGAGTGTCCTCATTATATGCTCTAATAGCTTTTTGAACCTTTCCTTCACAACACTTAACATAGTTTATAATTATGCATTTGGTGATTATTTGATCCATGTCTCCCCTCTCCCTAGAAAGGAAGCTCCAAAAAGTCTGAGGCTGCTTTTGGCTTTGGTCAACATTAAATTTCCAGGACTGGGCACAGTTACTGACTCTGGTGGTCACTGAAAAATGCTTTTCTTGTTTCCATGGACAGATGTATGACTAAGCATCATGCAAACTGGTGACCATGGTAGACTGGGAAGACTAAGAGGAGAGCGCTGTCTAGTGGCACCAGGTGCAACAAGCAAAATGGGGCTGAGTCTTTGCCTGAGGCCTTACAAAATTGTTGAAATGCTTGTGGAGAAAGTTTTCTTTTTCTCAGGAGGGCAGTAGAATATCCTTAGATGTGACTAGACTGATGTCAGTAATAACATGAGAAAGAATATATCAAAGAGGTAACAGGAAAATTGACTCCAATCACAGGAAGTGAGGACTGCAGAGGCCATGAAGGGATGGAAAATGTTTTCTTAGTACTATCACCATTGGGTAATGAGCAGAGTCCAGGAGACAAAGAAGAGAAAAGGCCATATGGAGCACGCATCAAGAACCCTGAGCTTCAGAGCACTTAGTACTGCCCGAAGAATATGTAAGAAACTCTGGAACCCAGTTCCAGGGAAAGTGAGGGAACACCAGTGATTTCATTGGTATAGGCTTGGAATAATTACAATTTTCTTTATTCCATATTTCATATTATTATCCACATATTCCTTTTGACTACATACCTCACCAGGTGTAGGAAATGTGTGTTAGCAGCTGATGTCTTTTGACTTAGCCATTGATTTTAATGAACATTTCATCCTCTCTTCTCTAACCAAAGTGATATTTCAGAGTCAATTATGGCTTATTCCATAATTATCTTTTTCAGACTACTTCTGTACATTGGTACCATATCTGTAATGAACCATCCACTCATCTATTTCTTAATTCATCTGAATCTAGAATTTGGCAATGTCTTTCTTTTTTAGTGTGTTTTTGAATTTGACTCTGCATTTTTCTATTTAGGTTACACACTTAAAAAAAAGATTTATTCCTTTTTTGAAAAGTTGGCAGATGTCTTTTTTTTTTTCTTTCTTTCTTTCTGAGATAGGGTCTCACTCTTGCCCAGGCTGGAGGGCACTGGCGTGACCTCAGCTCACTACAACCTCTACCTCCCAGGCTCAAGTGATCCTCCCACTTAGCATTCTAGATAGCTGGGACTACTGGTACCAATGTACAGAAGTAGTCCGAAAAAGATAATTATGGAATGAGCCATAATTGACTCTGAAATATCACTTTGGTTAGAGAAGAGAGGATGAAATGATCATTAAAATCAATGGCTAAGTCAAAGATTTTTCATTTCCCTTAATAAACCTGTTTATTGAACATTTCCATTCACCCTTCCCCCATTTTTGTTTTTAAACATCCTTTCATGAAAGAACAATATTTAAATAAATCTTTGAGGAATAGATAGAGCTATTTAACAAGTGGGATAATTATATATTATCCTTTCCCTATGCTGGGGGATTATAAGGGATTTAAAAGTTTGTTTTTGCATTTGTTTTCAAGGACTTGACCAAGAATAGAAACTTCATATATATCAACATTTAGGGAAAATTTATTCTAGAAGATTTTCATTTCAAGAACAGGAATCTTTCTATTTCATTTTGCACATGAATATTAAGTAAATTACCTGCTGGAAACAGAAAAAGTATAGGTTCCTTATTTAAATCAACTGTTGTACCTTAAATAGAAAAAAAACCTATGTATAAATAATCAAGTAGCATTTCTAAGTGTAGCTATTAGGTTATTACTGAATTCTGCAGGGAACTGACTGACCTAACCCCAAATACCATCCTGTTATGACCAATTTGTGTAGACAGTTATAAATAGTGCAGTAAACTCTGCCTACAAGGCTGTAAGCCAAAAATTTTTGAGTGAATAAAGGGACTGTTGTTCTTTGTGAATAAGCAATTATTAAATGGTGTTTCTGAAACTGGAAGCTGAGTAAAGCAGTTTGTCAATAGACAGTCTAATATAAAAGAAATTAATTTGATAAAAGTTCCTCTCAAAAATAGCTTATGTACTTTGTACACTATGTATGGATCTATTTACACATGTAAAAATTACTTTCATGTAGACATAGCAGTGATATATTTATTCATTAAAATGTGTTCATTAGATAAGTAATATAATGTCAAAAACTTGGCAACATTTCAATGTAAGAATTATTTATGCTCTTAAAAAACTATTCTGTTTATAACTATAATGCATATTCACTGGAGAACATGAAACAATAAATGCACGATGACTAAAAGAATGAAAACTGCTCAAACTCTTACCATCTAGAAGCAATCAAGTGTATCTTACCTTCAAAATTATGACTCACAGCTCTTTCCTAGTTAGTGAAATAGGTATCTGTACATCACCATTTTTAATTGCCGCTGTTGGCTTGATTTTTAAAACCAACTTTCAAAACCAGCTTGTATAAGCCCAGATTTTAACTGGGACATGCAATTCTAGGGCAGCAAGAGTGGAGGAAAAGATACAGGATGTAGTAACAGAGAAGGAGCAACACCATGCAATGTGTTTTGCTTCCTGATGACACTCTCAGAGGCAAAGTCTGTTCCTTAGCAGGGGTACTATGTGCTCAGAAAGACCGTATGGAGAAATCCTATCTTGGAACAGTGTTTTAGAGGAAAGAAGCGGAAGAAATTTATCTGCTGCCTCCTTTTGACTTCTTTCTTCCATTGGTCAAATTTTGTCTCATGAGGAGTTTACTCCCTCACATCACTTAGCAGCTTTGGGAGTCACTTGCCAAGCCACATCCCATGTCCTGAAATTAGATTCTCTATCTGAATTTGGAAGTGACAGGAAAGGCCAGACTGTAAATGTGTAGCTGATGGCCCCAGGAGGTAGATTTTTATGGGTCTATACCTAGGAGGTCAGCCATAGTAAGAGCTTAGGTAAAACAAGCCAAACCAGGGTCAATGAGACAACTAAGAAAACCTGTGGAGACAAATAAGATATGTACTAAAGAAATCATTTAGGTTACTTTTCACAATAACTAAGGCTGCAGTGAAAATCTTCTTGCATATATCTTGTGTACTTTTCAGTGTATTGTCTAAGAATAAATTCCCAGGAGATCTATTACTGAGTCAAAAGTTACAATTACTGTAACTGTAATATACCTGAAAAATTGCCCTCCAGAAAGGTTAGACCGATTTTATTCCAACCAACAGTCACAAAAATACTCATTTCCTCATGAACTTGCCAATGCTGTAATTTGTGTCATTATGCTGTGAGATTATGCTGCAGTAACTAATGACCCTGCAAATAGCAGTGGCTTACAGCAAATATTTTTTTCTTTTTCATGTATCTTTGCTGCAGACTGACTTAAGCTCTTCTCCATTCCATTGATCCCAGGGCTCAGACTAAAGGAGCAGTCCCAACTCAGTCTGATGTCAAAGGAAGCAGAGGGATAATGAAACTCCAGAATGACTCTTAAAGCCTCTGCTCAGAATCACACGTCACACTTGCTTACATTTCACTGGTCAGAGCAACTCGTACTGCAAAAGTTGATTTCAGTGAAGCAGAGAGTTATAATCCTTGAAGGGGAAGGGACAGTGAATAATTGGAAAAAATATAATCTACCACATTATCTTTGCCAATGAAAAGTGGGAATGGAATAATATAATTTTTTTAAATGTACATTTCTTTGATTACTAGTTAGGTTGAAACTTTTTTGTATGCTTATTGGCCATTCATTTTTCTTTTTTTGGAAATTGTTCTTGTCTTTTCCCCATTTTCTGGCTGAATGCTTTCTTATTAATTTGTAAGACTTTTTGCATATGAAAGATGTATATATTTCCTTCATTCAATTTAAATGACGTTTTTCCAAAGAGAAATTTTTAAATGCATGTAGTCAAATACATGGCTTTTTAAAAGTGCTTTTCTATTTCATTTCTTGCCTTAGTGTAGTAGAATATTATACCGTGTTTCCCAGTGAATCATGCCTCCAAGCATCCATGCCCTTGTGTGGTTCTCTCCCACTGCAACTTGGCCATGAAGCTTTCTTTGACCAAAGGGAAATTAGCAAAGCATGACACAAGCAAGAATCTCGATAAGCATTTATACAATGAAACTTATGCATTGAAATGTACACCTTGAAACATCTACTCTTGGAACGCTCTACCACCAAGCCTTGAGCCAACATCTAAAGAGGTCCAGACATGTTGAGACTCCATGCTGTCAGAGAAAGAGGAGCATACCTGACTAGCTCGCAGCTTTTCCAGCCCTCTTTGTGAAGGCACCAGACATATGAATGAAACCATCAAGATTTCCACACCTGAGCTGAGTGACCACCAGCAACACCAGCAAAGTACTTCCCAGCAGAGGCCAGCCCAGTTTCAGAATTGTGGTTACAAACATGGCAGTTGTTCTGAGCCATGAAGTTTTTGCTTAATCAATAACTGAAACTCTTAGTTTAGTCCACCTTTTCTCAAGAATTTAAAATGTTCATCCATAGTTACTTTGCTGGTTTTATAGTTGTTTTGGGTAAACATTCAGCTTTGTCCATTTAGAATAAATTCTTGTGTAAAGAGTGGAGTGAAAATTTAATGGCAGTTACAGTTATTACTCCCATTTCTCAAATGAAAAAACTAACGCTTAGGCTTAGTAAAGTCAAGGGACTTGTCCAAGTCCAGAAAATAAGAAGCAGAGCAAGATTCTTATAGTCTGACTCCACAGCTTGAGCTCTTACCCCCGTACTGTGTACCCGAAGCCCAGGCAAGGGCAAGGGATCTGCCCTGCCCCTAGTCAGCGGCTGCACATCACTTCGCAAGCAAGCATCTGCACACTTGCTCTGTGTGTTTTATAAAGTATGGGAAAGAGAAAGATTGCCTTGTATATTTTTACCCTGATTTATTTTTACCCTAGTTTTAAAAAAATAGGACCTATTTTTACCCTACTTTAAAAAATAGGATATATTTCCTTTTTTTTTGAGATGGTGTATTGCTCTCTTTGCCTAGGCTGGAGTGCAATGGAACCATCTTGGTTCACTGCAACCTCTGCCTCCCGGGTTCAAGTGATTCTCCTACCTCAGCCTCCCAAATAGCTGAGATTACAGGCATGCGCCACCACGTCTGGCTGATTTTTTGTATTTTTTTCTTTTTCTTTTCTTTTCTTTTTGAGACAGAGTCTCACTCTATCACCAGGCTGGAGTGCAGTGGTGGGATCCTGGCTCGCTGCAATTTCCGTTTTCCGGTTTCAAGCAATTCTCCTGCCTCAGCCTCCCAAGTAGCTGGGACTACAGGCACGCACCACCACGCCCAGCTAATTTTTTGTACTTTTTAGTAGAGATGGGGTTTCACCATGTTGGTCGGATGGTCTCGATCTCTTGACCTCAGTGATCCACCTGCCTTAGCCTCCCAAAGTGCTGGGGTTACAGGCATGTGCCACCACACCCTGCCAAAAATAGGATATATTTCTACTGGAATTTAGTGTATACGGTAGAGACACTGCCAGATTAGAAGCAGCCTGATTTAGCATTTGGGTCAAGATGAAGACTTGATTTAGAATGAGTGAGTGAGTGTTTGAACAAAAGGAAAGAAGAAACTACTCCCAGTGATTTATCCAGGTTTTTATGTCAAAGGAGCATCTAGGACATGGGATTCTGTCCTTACAGTGATGTTGCTGGTGGAGGAGGAAAGTTTGATGGGGAATATTAGCTTTGAGCGTATGTGTCATCTCTAGCAGGTGTTGGTATTCGTACCATACACTCCTGGCTCCCACCAGGAGGCTTGTAGTGACAGGCTGCAAGCTACATGATTGCTAAGGTGGTCAGAGGTGTCAAGGAATCCCCTTCCAATACTCAGTCCATTCTTGAGAACATTGATATTGAAATCCAGCTTGAGGTCAAGAAAGCAGGTATGTTGCAGGCTCAATTAGTCCCTAAAACATAATCATGGAAATACAGATCCTGAGGTGGTTGCTTCTTAAAGATAGCTGGAGAGGCTGGATTAAGAGACAGATTGAGCATATGTGAGTTTCTCCTTGGGTTCATCCTATGAAGTCACAGGGGAAAGTGTATCTATATCTACAGCATCTATAGATATCTCCATCAAATGCCAGAAACCAAAAGAACATCATGAGTAGAACCACAGCTCTAAAGAATTATCAGATGTGTAAACCAGAGGGAAATGCTTTCAATTCAGGTGGTGAATTAAGCACAAACATTTACCTACTCTTCCTCCTGAGACCCCAATTAAAATGATGATAAGGAAATTTTTAAAAAAGTATAAGCCCACAACAAGGCAGGGCACACCCACAAAGCAAATATTTAATAATAAAGATGAGTCAAGGAAATTAACACTAATGTAAATACAAGAGGCAGTTGATCTACCCAGCGGACTACATAGAACTTCCAGATTCAAAAGTCTGGATTGACAGGTGGGGTGGAAATCAATGGACTGATTGAAGATTCAGATGCAGATTATATGGCTCCACATACCTACCCTTTCCCCTTCATCAACCTCAACAGCAACTAGGTATTCATTCCTTGGTCAAAGTTGACTGAAAGAATTTTTCCTTAAGTAATAGAACAAATCAACAGGGATAAACTGGGGCCGCTATTGTGGACTTGATGTTCCTAATAAAGTCCTTCTCATTCTGGCATTCAGGGCACCCCAGACTCTCATCCACTCACTTTAAAGTGAAGCCAATGGTAACAGGCTGTTTAACTCCTTCCCACTCTGTTACCTGCAGGTATTCCCATTGGCTATTCCCATTGGTTTCACTCCAGGGTGTTAATAGGACAATCACCCACATCCCAGAAGGGGAGGTGGAACCCAGATACTATAATAACTATACAAAACCTCAGCTGAGCAATTGTCCTTTACTACCCCAAATTCATTCTTTAGATGATAGAAAATGAGGGTCAGCTGTCAATATATAGATTCAGGGAAGCAAAATACTATTAAACATAGTGAAAATAAGATAAAGAAATCACATATATTATGTAAGAACAAATGGAATTATCTAACAGAGCTTCCAAGCATTAGCAAGCTGAGAGAAAATACATGGAAATTTTGCAAAACTGATAAAGATACACACGCTTACCTCTAACATGTATACATTACAATAGTTTGGATGTTTTTCCCCTCCAAATCTCATGTTGAAATCAGATCCCTCATGTTGGAGGTGAGACCTAATGGTAGGTGTTTGGGTCATGGGGGTGGATCCCTCATGAACAGGTTAATGCTTTCTCTGGTGGCGGGGGGATGATTGAGTGAGTTCTTACAATATTGGTACCCACAAGAGATGGTTGTTAAAAAGAGCATGGCACCTCTCCCCTATCTCTCTTTGCTCCATCTCTTGCCTTGTGGTTTCTGCACACACTGGCTCCCCTTTGCTTTCCACCATGAATGGATGCAGCCTGAGGTCCCCACCAGATGCAGATGCCAGAGCCATGCTTCTTGTATAGCCTGCAGAACTGTGAGTCGAGCCTCTTTTCTTTATAAATTACCCAGCCTCAAATATTCCTTTACAGCAACACAAAACAAAGACACACACATAAATATATATACACACACATATACAAATATAGGAATACATCCATACAAATATATATGGTGAAAAGGAATATAGCAGCCAAAGGACAAAACCCAACTTAGGAAAAATTACTCAGAACATTCCCTACAATTACTTACCAAGATATTGCAGGGCTAGAGGAATAAATCTAGAAATAGATCAATGTATTAATGGAAATTTCATTTCTGATAAAAATAAGTGGGGTTTGGATTCAGTATAGTGGCAAGTAGCTATCCATGAAGAAAAATATGAAGTTATAACTCTAATTCATACAATATACAAAAGTTCATATGGCTTAAAGAGCTAAACATAAAAAACGGTAAGAAGTCAAAGAAAACAGTTGAAGCATATTGTTTCTGCCAAGAAAGCATTAGTAATCAGCACCTGACATTCAGAATAGGATTTTACCACAAGAAACAAGTATACCAAGGGACAGAAATCAGAGCTAGATAATAGTGTTTTACCTTACAGAAGTCGCAGCCAGACAGAAGGAGAACCAGGGAAAACTCACCCTTTCTAGTCCTGAGGGATTGTAGGAAGAACTGGGCAACATAGGAGAGTAAATCACTGGACACATATTCTAAGAGACGAAGTCATGTCAGCTCAACTGAGGACAACAAGGGCAAAAGAACTCTTGTTTTACTTCCTACGTGGGTTGTGAAGCACATGGCTGTGCTTGGGTTTTGTGCTAACATGGTGGTGTCCAGCAAGGTTAGGAGAGGGACAGATTTGGGCAGAGGTCATTATATTTCTGAATTCCTGTGCTTCTCCAAGTGGATACAGCAAGCTAAGAGCCACAGAGCCTGCTGTAAAGTGGGTGGGTTGGCCCTGCACTGAACACTTAAGTGTTGGTCACCTAGGCCAGAGGGCAGGAGGAAATATGTGGCAGATGCTCAGTGGAGTCTGCAACTTAGCAAAGATCAGAGGAAGCCAAGAGAATGGGGAGGCTGCCATGGTTGTTACCGAGCTGAGAAGCAATGGACTTCGGTGTCACCAGCTGCAGATGCCAGTGGTAGATGCTTACTGAAGACATGCGGCTTGGATGGAGCCAGTGGTCACCCAGTGAGCACTAGGCCAGCTCTTCTGCAGAGGGCACTAGTGAGGATCTGCAGCAATGTGCACATTCCTGAGCACCCCTTCACTCTGTCTCCTGAGCTCACATTAGCCCACCTCTTTCATCTGCCAAATCCGATCTTGGGAGAAGTAGGGGTGAAGGTAGAGATGATGGTGGTGGGGTACATACAAGGTTGACTAAACAATTATCCCCTAAAAATGAGCATTACCTAAAGGGTCTGTTTAAATTGTTAAATCAAGCTGAGGTGTAAACTGGCTTGACATTTAGTTAGTTTTCTCTTCTCTTTAGCAGGTAAGCCTCATAAAGATGATAGACAAGGGAAAAAATAAAGAAACTACATTCTTTCTGGACATCAAAGTGTACAATCCACTTATATCAGCAATAGGCTATGGGAAAAACTTTTCAAAAATATATAACACAGAACTAATGTCTTTAATAAGAAGACAAAACTGTAGAAAATCAGGCAGAAAATTAGAATAGGAAATTCAGAGGAGATAATTAAAATGGTCCATAGCTATGTGAAAAAATACTCAATGTCTCTTAACGAACTGTAAGGTAGAACAAAAATAAGATTCTTTTTTTTTCCTTGGTATATTAGCAAACAAGAAAAAAGCTGATAATCTCCTAGCTTGTTTTTTAACATAAATATTTGCTGAGCCTTGTGATACTCTGGTTGACCAGATGCCTCCTGACTGAAACTCCATGTGAATTCTCTTATTTAAGGGTATCAGCACAATCTAACAGGAAGTCTTTTGGAAGAGATTTCCAGAGGCACAGAATCTAGTGGCAGCTCTGAAACAGATTTTTTCAGTGACCTTGGGTGTAGACTTTCGGTGCCTTATTCTTCATCTAAAACTTAAGGAGGACGAGACCTACTTTTTCCATGTCTCATTGAAATGTGATCAAGATTAATGGCCTAACATAGAAAATGTTTCCAGCACCTTGAAAGACCAGGCACGTCATTCAATGCCTGCCTCTATAAATCTGGCAAAAATCAGTCTAATTCACTTGTCAGGAAAAATGCTCACTTAAAACCATATAATTTTAGAACTGGATGTTTAGAAAATGATCGAATTCAGTGTTTTACAAAATGTCCTTCAGATTGGTAGTGTTATCTGAGACTTAGGGAATAAGTTGACTCATACAGTGGATAGGTCTAGAAGCTACATACAGCATGAACGAGATCTACATAGCTATTGCAGGTGTCTCACCTGTGTACATACCCTCCTCCACCCTCAGGCTCCACTATAATTATTGGATTTGTGTAAGCTGGCATTAAAATGTAACAAAGATGCTTTCTAGCTCCAAATTTTAGCTTTTTACAGTGCATCACATGTTATTTTTCTAAAGTAAACTAAAAGCAAATTTCTCTGGGTAAAAACCCAGCAAAAGCTGCCTGTCTTAGCAGCACTTGAGGGAGGATCCTTCATACATTTATAATAGATAAAAAATAATCCAGATTGTGAGTCTTGTGGTTTTTTTCTATTTAAAATTTAAACCATGTACAATTTTTTTTTCTTAAGATAGGGTCTTGCTCTGTCACACAGGCTGGAGTGCCTCAAACTCCAAGCTCAGGCAATCCTCAGCCCAGCCTTCTGAGTTGCTAGAACTACAGGTGCACACCACCATGCCCAGATAATTTATTTTTATTTTTATTTTTTGCTTTTTGTAGAGACAGGGTCTTGCTATGTTCCCCAGTCTGGCATCAAACTCCTGACTTCAATAATCCTCCTACCTCAGCCTCCCAAAATGCATGTACAACTTTTTGGTTCAAATTGCACTGGATAAGTCAAATTAACATATACTTTGCTAACCAATATGAGTATATTCCTGTATGCATAGTTATGTTGAAATAAACGTGCTAAAAAGCAAAAAAAAAAAAAAAAAAAAGCCTCAGAGATCACCTAAATCCATCCTGGAGGGCAGAGCTTCTGCCTTGCTTCTCCTAATAATGTAATAAAAAACATAAAAACATCTTCTATATGATGAGTGCTTACTATATGGCAAGTGTTACACTTTGTTTAGCTTATTTCACCTCACGATTCTAATTCCACTTTATAGATGAGACAGCTGAGTCTTGGAGAAGTTTAGTAATTTACCTAAGGTCTCACAGATGCTAGAGTCTACAAGCTGAATTACCATATATTAGTAGTTCCTTGTCACTTCCTTCTTGAAACAGAGCAGGTATGCTTTTTTTCTACTTTATTGAGCTTTTACATCTGATGCCTTTGCATGTCTCCCACATAGCCTTTAGTAACTTATTAAAGTGCAATTCCAACAGCCTTAATTCTTGGCTTGAAACTCTTGAATAGCTTTTCATCACCTAAAACAATGAGAACAGTGGTTCTCAAAGTGTGGTCCCTGGACCAGCAGTAGCAGCATCACCTGGCAATTGTTAGAAATGCAGATTCTCAGGCCACATCTCAGCCTCGCTGAATCTGAAAGAGATGGGGCTCAGCAGTCTGGGTGTGTACAAGTTCTTGGGGGTGATTCTGATGCAGCACACTCAAGCTGGATCTTTAGATGACAGTGAAACCCCTTGGTCTGTTCTTGCTGCTCACTGCTTCCCTCCCCAAACTGCATACGTCTCCCCTATGCATACCACAGCTTCCTGTCCAAAGCCATTGTCACCTTGTGGTTAAGCACAAGGTTCTGCAGCTGGTCTGCCTGGTCTTGAATGCCACCTATAGCATTTACGAGCAGTGGTGACCTGAGTCAAGTTACCTAACTTCTCTGAGCCTTGGTTTTTCCATATACAGAATGAGGATGAGAGTAATAACAGTATTTGTTCTTACTTCATTTGTTGTTACAAGAATTAAACTAATCACTATATGTAGAACACTTAGAAGAGCATCTGACAAGCCAAGTGCAGGGGCTCACGCCTGTAATCCCAGCACTTTGGGAGGCCAAGGCAGGTGGATCTCCTGAGGTCAGGAGTTCCAGACTAGCCTGGCCAACATGATGAAACTCCGTCTCTACAAAAAATACAAAAAAATAGCCAGGTGTGGTGGCGGCCACCTGCAATCCCATCTACTCGGGAGGCTGAGGCAGGAGAATCGCTTGAACCAGGGACGCAGAGGTTGCAGTCAGCTGAGATCACGCCACTGCTCTCCTGGTTGGGAAACAGAGTAAGACTCTGTCTCAAAAAAAAAAAAAAAAAGTATCTGGCATACAGTAGGCATTGTATATTGCCTTTGCTTGTTGTATTAGTTTACTGTGACTGTCATATAAATTACCACAAACTTGGTGGCTTACAAACAGCAGATATTTACCTTTCACAGTCCTGGAAGCCAGAAGTACAATGTCATTTTCACTTGGCTGAAATCAAGGTATCAGCAGGGCTACCCTCCCTCCAGAGGCTTCTGGTGGCAGCCAGCATTCCTTGGCTTATGGTTGCATCATGCCAATCTCTGCCTCCATTTTCACATCACCGTCTCCTCCGTGTGTCTAATCTCCCTCTGCTTCTCTCTTTAAGGACACTTGTGATTAGATTTAAGGCTCACCTGGATAAACCAAAATACTCTCATCTGAGGATCCTTAACTTAGTTACGTCTGTTATACAAAGGTGTTTTTCATTATATTACAACATTTGCAGGTTCCATGAATTAAGACTTGGTATCTTGTGGGGGGTGGATGTGGTGGCTCACATCTATAATCTTAGCACTTTGGGAAGCCAAGGCAGGAAGATAACTTGAGCCCAGGAGTTCAAGATCAGTCTGGGTAACATAGTGAGACCCTGTCTCTAAAAAAAAAAAAAGATATTTTTAAAGACTTGATATCTTTGGGATGCGATTATTCAGCCTACACTTGTATTAACCTGCATTCCTGTAGTCCCCTTTTCTCTCTGTTTCCTCCTCCTCTGCCTCTTCTTTAGAACTCACTGCAGAGTTTGCCTCCTCCAGGAAGCCTTCCCTTACTTCCCCAGAGCCAGATTTAGTTCAACTCCCCTGTGCTCCCCAATGTCCTGAAAACAAACACACACACACACACACACACACACACACACACACACACACATTTTTAAGAGGACCTTTGGGTTTACAGAAAAACTGCATAGAAAGTACAGAGAGTTCCATATACTTCCTCTCCCCACCACCTCCCTCTGCTTAATTTCTCCTATTAACATCTTGCAGTAGTGCGGTATATTAATTACAACTAACTTATCAAAGAATTACAACCAATTAACCATTATTGGTTCATATTACTAGCCAAAAGTCCATGGTTTACATTCTTTCTATTGTATAGTTCTATGGGTTTTGACAAATTCATCATGGCCTATATCTACCATTATCGTGCAGTTTTACTGTCCTAAAAATGTCCTGCATTCTGCCTATTCATCCATCTCCCCACTCCCCTGAACTCTTGGCAGCCACTGATGTTTTTATTGTTTCCACAGTTTTATCTTTTCCAGAATGTTATATAGTTCAAATCATACAGCATGGAGCCTTTCAGTTAGCAATATGCATTTAAGTTTCCTCCTTGTCTTTTCATGGCTCGGTAGCTTGTTTCTTTTTAGGGCTAAATAATATCATATTGTCTGGATGTACCACAGTTTATCCATTCACTGAAGAATATCTTGATGGCCTTCAAGTTTGGGTAATTATAAATAAAGCTGCTAGAAACATCTGTTGCAAATTTTTGTATGGACATAGTTTTAAATTCCTTTGGGTAAATACCAAGGACTGAGATTTATTTAGGAAAATATGTAAATATTTATTTAGTTAAAAATAAATTTACCTAGATTTATTGCCTGCATGAACTTTGAGAAGTTTTGTAGTTTTATATTTTATATTTAGGTCTATGGTCCATTTTGAATTGTGGCATATAATAAAACAACTATCTTTTTATTATGTTTTATTAGTCTTACTTGTACTAGTAACCTCAGTAACAAGACAGTACTAAGATAGTACTAAGATAGTACTGAGACAGTACTGAGACAGTACTGAGATAGTACTGAGATTACTAATACAAGTAAGATATAATCCGTAATCTTCAGGAAAACTCACAGATACAGGAAAGTTTTACTTTACTGTACCTATCTTTACTGTACCTGTACCTGTCTTTACTGTACCTGTCTATGAGTTTTCCTGGAGCTTATGGGTTATATCTTACTTGTACTAGTAATCTCATTACTAAGTAGGCTTCAAAAAATTGGTAAGTAACATCATCCCGCTCTGCAACTCAACCATTTGTAAAAGCGTCACAGAGGCTGGAGGCTTACCAGCCCAAAGAAAAGATGCAGAACTTTTTGGCTTAAGCCTTTGCTTGCATGCTGTCATAAACATAGAACGGCTATATCCTCTAAGGACTTGCACAGTGCTGCATGAAGGTCTCTGAGTGTCAACGATGCTGTCCCCTTAAAAGACTAAGAATAGACAAGGCTTTTATTTTCATTGGAACTGGATTTACTTCCAGTGGCATCCTTCAAAGGAATGCCCTATGGCAAGGGGTCAGGGTGGTAGTGGGGAGTCAAAAGTCTGAGGACTATATGGGCACTCTTCCATCAATCCAATTCCATATGACTTACAGTTTCTTGGGTAAAATATTCTTTTTTTCTATTTATATGCTTATTGATTTAGAAATAAAAGCAAGCTCTCTAAGTAAGGAAAGGATATAGAATACTTTTTCTATTTCCAAAGCAAAGAAATATGTCTTTAACTTCTTTTTCCATGGAGAGATACACACAAAAATAAAATGTTCAGATCTATTTTTTATACAGTGATCCAATGATATAGTTTTTCTGTGATAATCGCAGTTTCAAAGAAATGTAATTTAACTTTACATCTTTCAAAATTGTGTATATATAAATAAATTCATGAATCAGGAAGATTCTTTGTTGGTCTGTATTGGAAGCTGTCCCTGGGACATTCTCCTTTTGGGGCTGGAGGCCACCAAGCAAATGTCACTTTGGTTACAGACTCTTCTCTAAAAAGTTAGTGCCTAGACCTTCAATGTAAGTTGGCCACTACAACTCTATTATAACAGCAGGTTTTGCTTAGCACTAAGGCGATCTTTGCAATGAAAGCATGTGGTTATTTATTAGGTACATATTTTTAAAGGATTCATGGAATGTTTGTCATTGGTGGACAATTTAACTGTGCAATAAAAGTTGAAACTACTCTAGCAGGCCCTAAATAGGGAAGGCCTGATGGCCAGCATTTCATGGGCAGTGCCTTGAGACTACAGACATTTGAAGCAGATTAGCTCTGCTCTCAACTTGCTAACATAGCTAAGGATGAAAACAGCCCTCAGGACCTCACGTTGCTCAGAACTCAGACACCAGTTTTCTCCTTGATAACTAATAAGACTCACAGTTTCTTAACCTACCATCTGCCTTAATAGTATTGAAACTTTGAGCCTTGTTCAGCTTCTTTGGTGGAGTGATGAATTCCAGCTCTAGTGATAATGGCCATTAGAAGGGTTTACAAGCTGGGTGCAATGGCTTACACCTGTAATCCCAATTCTTTGGGAGGCTGAGGCAAGTGGATCACTTGAGGCTGTGAGTTCAAGACCAGCCTGGCCAACATGGCTAAACCCCATCTCTACAATAAAAAAAAATACAAAAATTAGCCTGGTGTGGTGGTGTATGCTCATAATCCCAGCTACTTGGGAGGCTGAGGTAGGAGAATCACTTGAGCCCAGGAGGCGGAGGTTGCGGTTGCAGTGAGCCTAGATCATGCCACTGCACTCCAGCCTGGGCAACAGAGTGAAACTGTGTCTCAAAAAACAAAGAGCAACAACAACAAAATAACCACATGCTTACAAGAGGAAAATACATTCCGAAAATATGCCCCCTCCCACTGTTTTTTTTGTTTTTTGTTTTTGAGAGAGTCTCGTTCTGTCACCCAGGCTGGAGTGCAGTGGGGAAATCTCAGCTCACTGCAACCTCTGCCTCTCAGGTTAAAGCGATTTTCCTGCCTCAGCCTCCTGAGCAGCTGGGATTACAAGTGTGTGCCATCATGTCCAGCTAATTTGTGTTTTTAGTAGAGATGGGGTTTCATGATGTTGGCTAGACTGGTCTTGAACTCCTGACCTCAGGTGATCCACCTGCCTCAGGCTCCCATAGTGCTGGGCCACTCCCATTGTTTTTTGAAGCACATAAGGAAGCTAAGCAAAAATTGTGAATTGTGAATTAGCTTTCCTGTAACTCCGAATAAGTCTTTATAGATCAAGCCAAGAGAGCCTGCTAGGCAAGTCAGGCAGCTGCATCCCTTTGCTTGATTGATTTACATAACCCTTTAGCAGGGTTCTTCTTCAATAGAAGGGCAGTTAGAATGGTGAGTCTCTAAGCACACACTAATGATTTCTAGCAGCTGAGGCTGGCATGGACTCTTTTTACTCTTTGGACAAAGGAATAAGTGAAATTACAAGCATAGAAATCAACAGATACTCAAGAAAACATATTAAAATTTGTCTATTGTGTGCCACATAAAAACATAAGTATTATTTCTAGCAATGGAAAATCTTAGAGTGAAAAATATAAGACAAAATATCAGTAGATATAGAATTCTCATTTTCATGGATTTTTTCAGTTATAAAGTTTTACACAGACACATATACACCTTCCTTTGTGGAGTTAATGGTTCATTCAGGAAAGCCACTTCTGGCCTGAAGTGAGAGGCAGCTTCAGATTTTTGAGGTGACATGGGTAAAATGTTCGATTCTCCAGGCTTTTTTTGTATAAGTTTGAGTACTTTGATTTAACCTCTCTGCTTACCACATATCTTTCTAGCCAGTCAGTGTTCAGTAACTTTGGGACATATTTGATTTTAGCTCTTGAGATCCCTTGAAGTCTAACCCTAGAGTCCAGGTTATTGTCCATGAAATTACACAATCATTAAACATGGAGACTACAGGGTTAACACTTCTGTTATGGCCCTCCCCGGACCATTGGACCAAACCCAGAATGCTTGGAGGCCAAGCTCAACCCTGGACTTACTAAAGAATGGCTTACTGAAGGAGGAGCAGAGTCTGAGGTGAGATGGAGTGAAAAGAAATAGTGTTCCCAATTGTCTGGCCTTTTTGGGTTTCGCAGATGCATATTGGTGAAAACTGTATACATTTCTCTTCTTCTGTGTGTGGATGCCATGAAAAAGAGTGGCCAGTACAAAGGGAAGTGAATATGGAGAATATAACCATTTTATGTTTCTGTTTAATCGCAGTTTTGAGAAGGATGTAGAAAGTCACCTGAAAGCGAGTTTTTAGGTTACTTGTGGATTGCAATTTTTTACACCTAGGCATGTTACCTGTTACCAGGAATAATCATGAATTAGCTTGCCTCCAGGAGAATGGGCCTCGTGCCTTGGCTTCTGCTTCAGAGTAAGTGGTCACTCTGTCTATGGCCAAGTGGATGCCATTTAAAAGGGTACTGGCCTCACCATAATGGGTTCGGAAGTAAATAAATGACTGTGCGATTGTTGAGCCACTTAACATATACTGCAATTTTCATTGCAAATAACTGTTTTATTACTGGGGTGAAATTTATCAAAGAAAATGAGCCATTTTAAGGTGAACAGTTCAGTGGCATTAGTGTATTCGCAATGTTGGGCAACCACCGCCTTTATCTGGTTCCAAAACATTTTTGTTACTCCAAAAAAATGATTTTGTACCAGTTAATGCTATGGCGGTTTTACTCCTTATTTCCTCCTTCCTCCATACCCTGGAAACCATCAATCTCCTTTGTGTTCACCTGTTTTGGATACTTCTTATAAATGGAATCATATAACATGTGGCATAATGTTTTTAAGGTTCACCCTTGCTGCAGCATGTATCAGTATTTCATTCCTTTTTATGGCTGAATAATATTCCATTGTATGGATATACCATATTTTCTTTGTTCATTCATCCATTAGTTGTCATTTGGGTTGTTTCAACTTTTTAGCTATTGTGAATAATGCTGCCATGAGCATTCATGTTGGATAGCAAATAACTGTTGCTTTTCTCTTTTTTGAGCCCCTTCCAAAGATTGGGGTTAGAGGAATTTCACTTGACTTCGTTTTCAGTTCTTCTGGTGAACCTCTTCAATTTTATTCTTATACCAAATTCCAGCTTGGTTCATCACTGAGTGATAACTAAGTCCCTGGTTATATGACCTGCTTTGTATGTCATAGTATGTTGTATATGTGTATATAATGGTATGTCCTGACCAATAAGTTTGGTATTGACAGTAAACATAGCCAAGATGTGTTGGAAAGATGATTCCTGTACTGTGGCCAGTTATATGAATCCTAATTTAGAGAATTTCTATGATCATAAATGAGTTTTTCAAAGCCTAGAAGATGTAAGCTCTTTGTGGTGGTATGCCAGATTCCCTGGCCTTCAATCCTCCTCTTTCCTTCAGCCTACATGGATCTCTGCCTCATATCCCACTTTATTAAAGCTATTAGGATGGTGCAAAAGTAACAGTGGCTTTTGTCTTTAAAGCAATGGCAAAAACCTCAATTGCTTTTGCACCACCTGAATAAAAGTCCATCTGTCTCTACTTCAGTCCCACAGGTCACTAAGCTCTGCTCCCAGCATGAGTTCATCAGGTGGGTCCTGTCCTTGAGACCGAATGACATCATAACCTAAGAATCTCCATCATCACACTTCTTATTGGCACAATACTAACTTCTCTGATCTATACTTTTCCTCCATGATTTCCATAACCACTACCCTATTTGTGCAAAATGGGAATCCCAAATCTTACTATTAAGTGTTGTTGTTGAATAAACTAAGACAAGCAAAATAGCTAGCACAATTTGTGGCACATGAAAGTCTCATACTAAATGTAATCTCCCTGCCTCTTACCTCTCACTGAAGCTCTCTGACTTCAGCCCTATGTCTGGTTCTTTCTGACCAACTATTCTCTGCCTGTGTTCCTGGTTTCAGCACTATTCCTTTGCCCACAACTGGGATGACTCCAAGCACGCATTCTGACCTCTTCAGGTAGGGTGAGGTGCTCAGTGAGTACAACTGTGGAAGGAACAAAAGGCTTCTCAGGTATGTCCAGCCAGCTTACTTGAGAGGTTAAAAGTGTAAAGTAAGCTGCCTCTTGTGTTGAATGCTTTCTCATGATCATTTAGAAGTGAACTCATCTCCTGTAGGAAGAGATTCACGCACCATACTGAATGAGCAAGTGCCCCATCATATCTGGGACAAATCTGCCTTCCACAAAGGCAATCTGAGGAGAGCTCAGAAGAGATGACATTTCATTAGCATCGCTTACCAAGCATAGGAAATGATTTCAATAGTTGTGTTAAGGATGGAAATGGGCCTTATAATCAATATAAGATGAGCGGCTTTCTGCCACTCTTCTGAATAACTGTAATCAAAACTGACAAAAAACAGGTTAGGCTTTTCATATCTCTCAATTCTATGAACTGGGAGGACTTGAATACTGCGATTAAGTCTCTGAGGCCAAAGGTCTGTGGTGGTAACAGGCATAATTTTACAGTCCTTTCTGGCTGACAGTCAACTCAGCATTCCATCCTCAGAGTACCTAAGAGTGTCATAGCCCACATGTGCACCTGAACTAGTAATGGAATATGTGAAAATGCGCCTGGCACATAACTAGTGCTTACTCAACAGCAGCGAGCAGTATGTGTGTGTATGTCTGGTGTGGGGAGTGAAGATTTCTCTCTCTCTGTCTCTCTCAAAGAAATGAGCATATGAGCATAAACTCGATAAAGTATTAATTTTCATGGGAAATAGAAAAGGTTCCACCCAGCATACTTTGAAGAACTATTATCATTCATTCATTTTTAGTGCACAAGAGAAAAAGAGCAAAGTGGGGCAGATGCGGGGAGATAAGAGATCCATTTAGGTTTACTGCCTTAAGTAAAACGTAAGTCTATTGCACAGTATTTCTGTCAGGTCAGCCTTTTGTTATATAACAGGCTTTCATACATTGTCTTCACATAGCACTAAAGCTGCTTAGGCACAAAAGTTCTCCAGGATTCCACGCAACTGAATCATCACTGTCTTTTCTACCACCCTCATCCTTAGTCTCTTTCAGAAAGCTTATTCTTTATCTCATCATTTCTTCCCACTTTGAGTTAGATGTGGATTCACATCCTGACTCTACCTACCCATGTGACTTGAGTGAACCTCAGTGTCATCAGCTAAAACCTGGGGACGATGTAATACCTACCTTCTAAAGTTACTGTGAGGATGAAATGAGATAATGCATGAACAAGAAGTGCATTATGAGGAGTTCCCTAAATGGTTCTTTCATTTCCTCACTAGCTCTACCTACTTCTCTTTCTTTCTGGCATTGGTTAGGTGATCCTTCCGTAGAGATCATGGACAGAGAGATAAAGGCATCAGGCCTCCTGGATGCCTCCTCCATCCCAGCATACCCTGGCTCCCTATTTTTCTAAAAGAAGGAAACCAAGCAAAGGCACAGAGGCACAGAAGCAAGCATTGACTGGGCACCCGAAATTGGTCTTCTAGAGGAGAAAAGATTTTTAGCCTCTCCTTAAGGCCTACTCTAATGCAGCCTTATCCTAAGTATTTAAATGTACCTCCCACCATCCTCACCATGTACCCTGACAATTTTCTGACCCAGGAACAGATATCTACCCCTCTCTCACTCTCCTCTCTCTCTGGCCCGACACTGTGCTTTTGTTGTTATGGTTTCCTCTGCAAAGAGCTCTGTTTACTCACTTCTCTTTTGAAAGTGCACAACTTTGTGAAACATGCCTTTCCCGAGAAGCCTGTCTCCCCATTTATCAACCCTTCTTATGTTGCTATAAGTCAAGGAAGGCCAAGGATTGCCAGCAACCACTAGAAACTAGAAGAAGCAAGGAAGAATCTTTCCCTAAAGCCTTCAGCGGGAGCACAGTCCTGCCGACATCTTGATTTTAGATTTCTAGCTGCTGGAACTGTGAGATAATAATATTTTTTAAAATTATATTTTAAGTTCTGGGGTACATGTGCAGAACCTGCAGGATTGTTGCATAGGTACACACATGCCATGGTGGTTTGCTGCCTCCATCCCCCCGTCACCTATATTAGGTATTTCTCCCTGTGTCATCCCTCCCCACCCCCCCGCTATCCCTCCCCTAGGCCCCCACCCCACAACACACCCCAGGGTGTGATGTTCCCCTGGGAGAGAATAAATTTATGTTGTTTTAGGCTACCCAGCTTACTATATTTCATTACAGCAGATCCAGGAAACTAACACAATCAGGAAAAGCTAAAACTTATTGATTACTGGTTTAAAAGTCCTCTTCATATTTCAAAGTCTCTTCACCTTTTGGGATACCAATTATAAGCTTACTTATGTCTCACTCTGACCCCTCAGTTGACTGACCAGTCAGAAGTTACTGAAGGAAGGTAGAGCAAGATGGCTAGATAGAAGCTGCCGCCAATTGTCCTCTCCACAGGAACACAAATTGACTACATAAAAAGCACCTTCATAAGAACCAAAATTCAGATGAGAGATTGCAGTACTTTCAAATTTATTTTACAATGCTAATATTTCTCTGATAACAAAACCAGACAAACACACTGAAAAAATAAAAGCAATCTATATGCCAATATCCCTGATGAACATTAATGCAAAAATCCTCAACCAAATACTAGCAAACCAAATTCAATGATACATTGAAAAGATAATTCATCATGACCAAGTGGGATTTATCCCAGAAATGCAAGGATGGTTCAACATATGCAAATTAATCAAGGTAATATATATCCTATCATTAGAATGAAGGACAAAAACTATCGTTTCAATTGATGCTGAAAAAGCCTTTGATAAAATTCAACATCCCTTCATAATAAAAACACTAAAAAAACCTAGGTATTCAAGGAACATATCACAACAGAGTACAAGCCATATGTGACAGACCCACAGCTAATATTATACTGAACAGGTAAAAACTTATAGCCTTTCCTTTAAGACCTGAAGAAAGACAAGGTTGCTCATTTTCACTACTGTTATTCAACATAGTACTGGAAGTCCTAGCTGGAGTAATCAGGTAAGAGAAAGAAATAAAGGGTATCCAGATTGGAAAGGAAGAAGGCAAATTATCCTTGTTTGTAGGTGACAGGATCTTATATTTGGGAAAACCTAAAAACTCTACCCAAACTATTAGAACTGATAAACAAATTCAGTATAAAGTTGGAGGATACAAAATTAACATACTAAACCAGTAGCATCTCTATCTGTCAAAAGCAAACAATCTGAAAAAGAAATCAAGAAAGTAATCTTATTTACAGTAGCTACAAATAATATAAAATACCTAGGAATAAACTTAACCAAAGTCAAAGATCTCTGCAATGAAAACTATAAAACACTGATGCAAGAAATTGAAGAGGACACCAAAAAAATGAAAAGATAGTTGGTGTTCATAGCTGGGAAGAATCAGTACTGTTAAAATGTCCATGCAAAGGTGGAGCACGGTGGCTCATGCCTGTAATCCCAGCACTTTAGGAGGCCTAGGCAGGAGGATCACTTGAGGCCAAGAGTTTGAGATCAGCTTGGCCAACATGGCAAACTGTGTGTCTACTTTTAAAAAGTACAAAAATTAGCCAGGCATGGTGTCACATTCCTATAGTCCCAGCTACTCAGAAGGCTGAGCCACAATAATTTCTTGAATCCTGAAGGCAGAGGTTGCAGTGAGCTGAGATCACTGTGCCACTGTACTCCAGCCTGGGCGACAGAGAAAGACTGTGTCGAAAAAAATAAAAATTAAAAAAAAAATGTCCATACTACTCAAAGCAACTTACAGATTCAATATAATCCCTATCAAAATACTAATGACATTCTTCACAGAAATAGAAAAAACAATCCTAAAATTGATAAAGAACCACAAAAGACCCCAAATAGCCAAAGTTATCCTGAGCAAAAAGAACAAAATTGGAAGAATCACATTATCTGACTTCAAATTATATTACAGAGCTATACTAGCCAAGGCAGCATGGCACAGGCATATAAGCAGACATATAGACCAATAGAACAGAATAGAGAATCCAGAAACAAATCCATACTTCTACAGTGAACTCATTATTTAAAAAATAATCTCTGATGATGGTTTGTATTTCTGTGGAATCTGTGGTGATATAGTGAACTCATTGTTTAAAAATTTCTGAAGAACACACTTTGGAAAATGGGCAGTCTCTTTAATATGTGGTGCTAGGAAAACTGGATATCCATATGCAGAAGAATGAAACTAGACCCCTATCTCTTGCCACATACAAAAATCAAATGAAAATGGATTAATGACTTAAGTCTAAGACCTCAAACTATGAAACTACTATTTAAAAAAAAACACTGAAGAAATGCTCCAGGACATTGGTCTGGGGCAAAGATTTCCTGAGCAATACTCCACAAGCACAGGAAATCAAAGCAAAAAATGGACCAATGGGATTACAGCAAGTTAAAAAGCTTCTATACAGCAAAGGAAACAGTCAAGAAAGTGAAGAGACTATTGGAAAAAAAATATTTGCAAACTATCCATCTGACAAGGGATTAATAACCAGAATATATAAAGAACCCAAGCAACTTTGTAAGAAAAACTTTAATAACCCAATTTAAAAATGGGCAAAAGATCTGAATAGACGTTTTTCAGAAGAAGGTATACAAATAGCAAACGAGTACATGAAAAGATGCTCGACATCACTGATCATCAGAGAAATGCAAATCAAAACTACAGTGAGATATTGTCTCGCCCCAGTTAAAATGGCTTTTATCCAAAAGACAGGCAACAAATGCGAGTGCGGATGCAGAAAAGAGGCCACTCTGGTACACTGTTGGTGGGAATGTAAATGGCTACAACCACTGTGGAGAACATTTTGGAAACTCTCAGAAACCTAAAAGTAGAGTTACCATATAATCTAGCAATTCCATGGCTAGGTATATACTTTTTTAAAAAAGAGTAATCAGTATGTTCAAGAGAGATCTACCCTCTCATGTTTCTTGCAGTGCTAACCACAATAACCAAGATTTGGAAGCAACCTAAGTGTCCATCAACAGATGAATGGATAAAGAAAATATGGTACTTACACACATCAGAGTACTATTCAGCCATCAAAAAGCATGAGATCCTGTCATTTGCAACAACATGGATAGAACAGGAGGACATGATATTAAGTGGAATAGACCAGGAACACAAAGAGAAACTTCAAAGGTTCTCACTTATTTGTGGAAGCTAAAAATTAAAACACTTGAACTCATTGAGACAGCATAGACGGATGGTTACCAGAGGCTGAGAATGGAAGGGCAGTGGTGGAAATGGGGATGATTAATGGATATGAAAATATAGTTAGATCAAATGAGTAAGATCTAGTATGTGATAGCACAATAGGATGACCACAGTCAACAATAATTTATTGCATATTTAGAAATAACTAAAAAATATTATTAGGTTGTTTGTAACACAGAGAAGGGATACATGCATGGGGTGATGGATACCCTACTTACCCTGATGTAATTATTATGCATTGTATGCCTGTATAAAAATATCTAATATATTCCATAAATATATATACCTACTATATAGCCACAAAAATTAAAAGTTGAAAAAAAAAAACACCTGTGTCTTGTTTTTTTAAAACGCTAACTGGATACCCCGTATTTGGTATACCTAAATTTGGTAACCCTACTTGGGAAACGTGTTGCAGAAGGCAAAGATGGGGAAATATACTATATTGATTTGAAGAATGTTGGAGGGATAGACTATGAAAGTGAATGCAGTTTTTCAACACTCTCCTGAGAGAACTGCCCTGACTTTCATTACTAGTATTCACTTCCTCCACCGTGGGATTGTCACTCATTAGAGACACATAGTTGCTGTGCCCCCTAAGGAAGCTCCCTATGATGGAAGCAGATGGTCCCAAAGCCTGTCCTACACTTGATCCTCCCTCATATCTTATGAGCCAGACCACTGGATCCCACAGAAGAAAAGGATCAAGAATGTAATTTTTCTACAGAAAAGTGCTAGATTAGCACAAATGATATATCAAGTTTCTAATGGCCTTTTTCTCTTTAATTTGAATAATCATTTGTATAACTTTCCCATCCATGTGTACATTTTAAACAAATGAAGCAGCTTCCTCTCACTAACATGTTTTCTCTTCCTTAAAATGATATCTTCTTCTAGTTTATTCAACCCTAAAAACCCCTCTTCAAATACATTTTCTCTGTTAGTTTCACGCATCTCAGAGAAAGGAAGAGTTTATTTCAGTAAATAAGCCATGGCTTTAAAAATGTTCTTATCAGGCTGGGTGCGAGGGCTTATGTCTGTAATCCCAGCACTTTGGGAGGCCAAGGCAGGTGAATCATGAGGTCAGGAGTTCAAGACCAGCCTGGCCAAGATGGTGAAACCCGTCTCTACTAAAAATACAAAAAATTAGATGGATGTGGTGGCAGGTGCCTGTAATCCCAGCTATTTGGGAGGCTGAGGCAGAGAACTGCTTGAACCCAGGAGGCAGAGGTTGCAGTGAGCCAAGATCACACCACTGCACTCCAACCTGGGTGACAGAGCGAGACACCACCTCAAAAAAGAAAATGTTCTTACCTTTTCACACTCCAGAAAATAAGGAGATGAACAGACACACACATGAATTAGAATTAACTAGATTTTACAACGTATTAAGTAATAAAATTGCAATGTAAAGCCGTTGCATCCCCTTTGATTGCTGTGAACACCACCCCTCCCTGACAAACAACAGGGAGGAGTGAGTTCTTTAAACTCTGGCTAGGGCGGGGCTGCTGCCTGCCGCCTGCTCTCTGAACTGTATAAGCAGCTGGAGGAGAGCAGCTGAAGCTGCTACAGACTTCATGTTGGAATTTCTACACTCATTCCAACAAAGAACACACTGCACTTATTCTCGTTAGTGTAACGGCAGATAGCTTCCCTTCCCTATTTTTATCTTTACCTCCACTGAAACGAAAACAAGTAAACAGATGAGTAGACACCTTTTCGTAAAGCTAGCCATTGTCCTATTCCTCTATTCTATTCACTCTCAAACTGTCCACTGGGGAGCGCTGAGATGTGAAGGACGGGGCTCTGCCTCCACTTTTCCGTCTTTCTCCTTAACTCAGTGAAGTCTGGCTTTTACTTCCAACCACTCATCTGACACTATGTCTTTCAAAGTTCACCAATAGTTAGGGTAGCCAAACAGGGATGCTTCCGAGAGTGAAAAAAGATGCTGCTAATAATTATCCTGGGACAACAGGCATAAATGCAGTCTCATCAAGAACCTCCCACCTGGATCCAAACCTCTCTTCCCAGCATCTTTCTGAAACTTCCACAGCATTCAACTTGGTCCCCAACCCTTCTTTTTGGAATCTTTGTTTCCACTAATCTTTAACACTACCAACGTCCTCCTTCACTTGAAGGCCAGCTCAGAGCTTCTTTGCTGGTTCCTGGCTCCTCCATTGGTTGAAAACATTCCCAGATTAATTGCTTGGCTCTCCTGTTTGTCTCTAGATTCCTCCTCAGAGACTTGCATTCTCAGGACCTCAGCTCTCCCTACATCATGACCCCCGAGTCATTTCAAAGTGAAATTACTGTTCAGGTCTGTGGCTCATTCCTGTAATCCCAGAACTTTGGAAGGCTAAGGCTGACGGATCACTTGAGCTCAGAAGTTCGAGACCAACCTAGACAGCATAGCGAGACCTCTCTATTAAAGCAAACAAACAAGGCCGGGTGCGGTGGCTCATGTCTGTAATCCTAGCACTTTGGGAGGCCGAGGCGGGCGGATCACAAGGTCAAGAGATCGAGACCATCCTGGCCAACACAGTGAAACCCCATCTCTAAAAAATAAAATAAAACAAAACAAACAAACAAATAAACAAAAAGACTTTATTAAGAACTCTAAGACAGCAACAGCAGAATATGAAATCCCATGCCTGGACCTCCTTCTGACCACAGAGCCCTGCACCTGGCCACACACCCAGGTAGCTGACTCTGCCTTTAGTTAAATGACTAAATAAGTATGTAGTACATTATTTCAAAAGTCAGTAAAAGGAAAAAAGAAAATGGCATAAAGGAGGGAGAAAGAGAAAGGAGTAGGGTGAAGCAAAGGGGTTTCAGGGTCTGGGATTACACAAGGGAGGGCTCTTGAGAAGAAGAGTCCTTGAAAAGACTGCTTGGAAAAGGTCTAAGCCAGGCACTCGGGTGAAGGGTCTCATCTCAGAGAAGAGCCACACCTCTTCACGAAGGATGAAAGCAGCGTGGTGAGCGCTATGAGACTTCATGGATAGTGGAGGGAAACCAGCAGAAGTATTTGTTGTGTTTTTGTTTTTGTTTTGAGACCAAGTCCCACTCTGTTGCCCAGGCTGGAGAGAGTGCAGTGGTGCGATCTCAGGTCAGGGCAACCTCTGCCTCCCAGGTTCTAGCAATTCTCCTGCTTCAGCCTCCTGAGTAGCTGGGATGACGTGAACCACCGCCACACCTGGCTAATTTTTGTATTTTTAGTAGAGACAGGGTTTCACCATGTTGGCCAGGCTGTTCTCAAATTCCCAACCTCAAATGATCCACCCGTCTTGGCCTCTCAAAGTTCTGGGATTGCAGGTGCGAACGTGGCCTGAAGTATTTAAGACTCAGTGAGATGTTGCTTTGTCTCTTTATTACTGTGGGGCACGATAAAGTGAATCAGACCTGTCAGTGTCTCCAGAGAGCTTACAGTTCCAGAGGAGATAAAACACCAATATGAAATTCAGGACAAAATATGATGAGTGAGTTGGAAAACCTCATTTAGCTAAGCCAAGTTTCCTAGAAATATCTTCCTGCTCAAGATTTGTTAACTTGGCTTAATACAGAAGGAAAACACAAAATAATATAAGTATTGTGGTGTAAATGACATGGTACATTGTATTAGGTATACGTAATCTAGAGATGAATTAAAGGATACAGGAGGATATGCATAGGTTACATGCAAATACGACACCATTTTATACCAGGGACTTGAATATCTGTGGATTTTGGTATCTGCAGAAGGTCCCAGAACCAATCCCCAATAAATACTGAGGGACAACTGTATATACACACATACAAATATATACACATGTACATACACACACATGCATGTACACTCACACATATAGACATGCACATGGCATTTGAGTCAAATCTACATGAACCTTACCTAGAGTTTTCTGTTTATTCACAGAACTGCCCAGAGGCACTAGAACATCAAGTTAGAAATCAACCTGAAACAACCATAACTCAGCTACTGTTTACTAGGGAGTAC
Organism: Cacajao melanocephalus; assembly: GCA_963573385.1. Classification (NCBI taxonomy): domain Eukaryota; kingdom Metazoa; phylum Chordata; class Mammalia; order Primates; family Pitheciidae; genus Cacajao; species Cacajao melanocephalus. Next base: position 47,074 of record CAUYLG010036664.1, on the reverse strand, counting down.
CACATGCCAGGCATTGTTCCAGGGGTTTTAGGATGTGATGAACACAAAAGCTCCTGGAGCCACAGGACTTCTAGCCCACTGTGGAGGCAGACAGTGAACGTAACATGTAAATATTTAACATAAAATCAGATCATGGTGCATGCAATGAAACAAAATGGAGGAGGTGGGGGTGGAGGGAGAGAGTGGGTGTGTAGGAGTTGGGCGCATGCTATTTTAACCAGGGATCAGTGAAGGCTTCCTGAGATGGTGGCATTTATGTAAGAAAAAGAATGAAAAGAGGGGTGAGTCATGTGAAGAGTGGGGAGAAGAGCACTCCGGTGTGAGGAAACCACAAGGGCAGAGGCCATGTGCAGGGTGTGCTTGGAAGCTCAAGGGACAGCAAGGAGAGGCCAGTGTGACCTGAGCAGTGAGATGAGAGGGTATTGGGAAATTAGGTCAGAGGGCTACCTCTGGCCAGGACACTGTAACATTTGCAAGCCAAAGTAAAGATTCTGGACTTCAAGAGAAACTGATCTCAGTTTTGAAAAATGAGAAGAGTCATCCAGCAGATAAGGAGAAAGAAAAATTCTACGCAGAGGAAACAGCATGTGCAATGGTACAGAGGAGTGGCTGGCTTTGCGTCTTCGGGTGCGTTTCCAAGAGTTGATATCAGTGGAATCAAGGCTAAGGAGTGGTGAGCCTGGGCAGGAGCTTGAGGGCCAGGCTAAAATGTGCCCAATGCACAGCTCGCCACCAAACCAGCCCCGCTGGGTTCTCCTGGGTGGGAGGTAAGCCAAGTGTGCCAGCAGGTTCTGAGAGGAGAAGTCAATTCAAATCCTCGCTATCAATGCCAGAGAGAAGAGTTAGTCCGGGGCCCTGCTTTCTTCTGCAGCCTGGGCTCAGAAGCAGAAGGCCCAGGAAGCTACTGCTCCTGAAGATGGGATCAATTACACACAAAGGTGGAGGCCTGTGCCCTGGAATGGTAAGGCTGAAGGAAGAGAAGAAATCTCATGAACAAATGGGCAGTTTGCACAAGGAAGTGTGGACAAAAGAGTTAAATCGTCACAAAGCGTGAAGCTCCTTGCCATGAGCAAGGCTGGGACTCATGGGACCAAATCCGTGACAAACGCCCCCACCTCCTTTCTGAGGAGGGCCTGTTGCTGCAGGCCCAATTCAATCTTATCTCTGTTGAAGTATCTGATCACTGCTTTCCCATTGGCACACCGTGAAACAAAACAGGCCAGGCATCTTAGAGTGACCTCTTAAGAATGGAACAAGGAATTCTATGTTCTGAACTGAGATGGCCCTTGGCAAAATTGTGCAACAGTTGAGGCTGCTGTTTACTAACTCCCACATCCACTTGCAGCCCAGGACTTTGCTTTGTTCCCAGCAAGGGTGTGAGCTGATGAGGCTAGATGTGTTCCCCCATAACACAGGGTGTTGGAAGGGGCCTTCAGAGAGAATGTTTGAAGGTTTCTGCTTCAGGGACCTTGTTTTTAAAGGGCTGAGGGGTGGCGTAAGACAGGAAGAGATTTGCCTTACTCCTGAGAGAGGCAACTGGAGAACTGCCCCAGTTCTCTTTATTTACAGACAAAGAAAGTGATTTTGGAAGACTGGTCTGACTGAAGAGTTTCTGGAGTGATGGGAAACAGGGGTGTGATTGGATATGCTTGCCTTACACTGTGAGAATTACGTGTTCCTTCATTCTTTGACCAACATTTATTGAGTGCCTCCTATAGGCTAGACATTGTTCAAGGTGCCATGGTTATAGCAGTAAACATATTTCTGTTGTTTCATATTTTAAATATTAGAAATAGTAAGAACAGAATCAAAAGATGTTGAGAAAAATTCTTCCCTTCTCTTGGTGTACCTTAATAATGAGTCATCACAGAATATTCTGCAGCAAGCTTGTCCAACCCTGAGCCTGCGGGCTGCATGTGGCCCAGGATGGCTTTGAATGTGGCCCAACAAATTCGTAAACTTTCTTAAAACATTACAAGAATTTTTTGCAAAATTTTTTTTTAGCTCATCAGCTATCATTAGTGTTGGTGTATGTTACATATGGCCTAAGAAAATTCTTTCATTGTGGCCCAGGGAAGCCAAAAGATTGGACACCCCTGATCTAGAGCAATAGCAAATCTCTTCCTGTCTCACGCCACCCCTCAGCCCTTTAGAAACAAGGTCCCTGAAGCAGAAACCTTCAAGCATTCTCTATGAAGTCCCCTTCCAACACCTTGTGTTATTTGGGGAACTCAGGAGCTGTCAATCATTTCTTTTTAAAAAACTTATTTTTAATTTTTAATTTTTGTGGGTACATAGTAGGTGTGTATATTTATGTGGTACATGAGGCATTTTGATACAGGTATACAATGTGTAATAATCACATCAGGATAAATGGGGTATCCATTACCCCATGCCTTTATCCTTTCTTTGCATTATAAACAATCCAATTATACTCTTTTAGTTATTTTTAAATGTGCAATAAATTATTGTTGACTGAGTCATCCTGCTGTGCTATCATATACCGGATCTTACTTATTCGATCTAACTATATTTTCATATCCATTAACCATTCCTGTTTCCACCACTGCCCCTCCATTCCCAGCCTCTGGAAACCATCCTTCTACTCTATCTCTTATGAGTTCAATTGTTTTAATTTTTAGTTCCCACAAATAAGCAAGAACATGAGTTTGTCTTTCTGTGCCTGGATTATTCCACTTAACAGAATGTCTTCCAGTTCCATCCATGTTGTGGCAGATGACTGGATCTCATTCTTTATAATGGCTGAACGGTGCTCCACTGTGTACAAGGACCACGTTTTCTTTATCCGTTCATGTGTTGATGAACACTTAGGTTGATTCCAAGTCTTAGCTACTGTGAATAGTCCTACAAGAAACATGGGAGTGCAGATACCTCTTGGACATAGTGATTTTCTTTCTTTTGTGTATATACCTAGCCATGGAGTTAGTGGCTTATACGGTAGCTCTGTTTTTAGATTTTCTTGAGGAACTTCCAAACAGTTCTCCACAGTGGCTGTACTAACTTACATTCTCACCAACAGTGTATGAGAGTGGCCCTTTTCTCGCAGATCCCCCAGCATTCATCATTGCCTGCCTTTTGGCTAAAAGCCATTTTGACTGGGGTGAGCGGATACCTCATTGTAGTTTTGATTTGTGTGGCTCTGATGGAGAGTGATATTTGAGCACCTTTTCCTATGTCTGTTTGCCATCTGTATGTCTTCTTTTGAAAAATATCTATTTAAATCTTTTGCTCATTTTTAAATTGGGTTATTAGATTTTTTTTTTCCCTATAGAATTGTTTGAGGTCCTTATAAGTCTGGTTATTAATCACTTGTTGGTTGGATAGTTTGCAGTTGAAATGTAGAAATGCTACTGATTGGCCGGCCACAATGGCTCACATCTATACTCCCAGCACTTCAGGAGGCCAAGGTGGGCATGTGACCTGAGGCCCCAAGAGTTCAAGATCAGTCTGGCTAACATGGCAAAACCTATCTCTGTTAAAAATACAAAAATTAGCCAGGCATGGTGGTGCACACCTATAATCCTAACTACACCAATTGGGAGGTTAAGACATGAGAATAGCTTGAACCCAGGAGGTGGAGGTTGCAGTGAGCTGAGATCACACCACTGCACTCCAGCCTGGATGACAGAGTGAGACCCTGTTTCAAAAAAAGAAAAAAATACTGCTACTGATTTATGTATGCTGATTTTGTATACTGCAACTTTACTGAATTTGTTTACCAGTTCTAAGTTTTTTGATGGAATCTTTAGTTTTTTTAAATATAAGATTATATCCTCTGTAAAGAAGGATAATTTGACTTCTTCCTTTCCAATTTGGATGCCCTTCATTTCTTGCTTTTGTTTGATAGCTCTGGCTAGGACTTCCAGTACTATGTTGAATAACAGTGTTGAAAGTGAGCATCTTTGTCTTGTTCCAGATCTTAGGAGAAAGACTTTCAGTTTTTTTGTGGTTAGTATGATAGTAGTTGTGGGTCTGTCATACATAGCTTTTACTGTGTTGTGATATGTTCCATGAATACCCAGTTTTTTTGGTGGGTTTTTTTTTTAAAACCATGAAAGGATGTTGAATTTTATCAAATGCTTTTTTAGCATCAGTTGAAATGATCACGTGGTTTTTGTCCTTCATTCTGTTGATATGATGTATTACATTGATTGTGTATGTTGAATCATCCTTGCATCCCTGGGTTAAATCCCACTTGGCCATGATAACTGATGTTTTTAATCTTTTGTTTAATTTGGCTTGCTAGCATTTGGTTGAGGATTTTTGCATTAATGTTCGTCAGGAAAGTTGGCCTGTAGTTTGATTTTTTATGTATCTTTGGTTTTAGTATCAGGTTAATACTGGCCTCACAGAAAGAGTTAGGAAGTATTCCCTCCTCCTCTATTTTTGGGAGTAGGATTAGTATTAGTTGTTCTTTAACTATTTGGTACAATTCAGCAGTGAAGCCGTCAGGTCCTGAGCTTTGCTTGACTGGAGATTTTTCTTGTGTCAGCTTTGGTCTTGTTACTTTTTATTGGTCTGTGCAGGTCTTGGAATTCTTCATTGTTCAGCCTTGGTAGGTTGTACACGTCTAGGAATTTATCCATTTCTTTTAGATTTTCCTGCATATTGGCTTATAGTTGCTCACAGGAGCCTCTAATAATCTTTTGCATTTCTACAGTATTAGTTATGATGTATCCTTTCTCATCTCTTGTATTGAGTATTCTTTTTTCTGAGTATGGCTAAAGCTTTGTCTATTTTGTTTATCTTTTCAAAAAACCAACTTTTTATTTCATTGATTTGTGTATTGTTTAAATTTCCTTTATTTCTGCTCTGATCTTTATTGTTCATTTTCTTCTACTGATTTTGGGTTTGGTTTGCTCTGGCTTTCCTAGTTAAGATGCATTGCTAAGTTTATGTGAAGTTCTTCTACTTTTTTGATATAGATGCTTATAGCTGTACACTTTCCTCTTAGTACTGCTTTCACTGTATCCCATAGGTTTTGGTAGACTGTGTTTCCATTTTCATTTGTCTCAAGAAATTTTAAAATTTCTTTCTTCATTTCTTTATTGACTCACTGGTCATTCAGGAACACACTGTTTAATTTTTTCTTTCTTTTTTTTTTTTTTTTGGAGTTTCCAAATTCCTCTTGTTATTGATTTTTAGTTTTATTTCACTGTGGTCAGAGATGATATTTGATACAATTTTTTTTTTTTTAATTTTTAAAGACTTTTTTTGTGCCCTATCATAAGGTCTATTCTTAAGAATGATCCATAGGCTGAGAAGAAGAATGTGTATTCTGCAGCCATTGGATAAAATGTTCTGTAAATATCTATTAGGTCCATTTGGTCTGTAAAGTAGGTTAAGTCCAATGTTTCTTTGCCAATTTTCTGTCTGGATGATGTGTCCAATGCTGAAAGTGAGGTGTTGAAGTGTCCTGTTATTATTGTGTTGGGGTCTCTCTATAGCTCTAATATTTGCTTTATATATCTTGGTGCTCCAGTGTGGGTGCACACATATTTACAGCATGTATTTACAGTTTATTATATAATGTTAAAGGGTTCAAGTCAGCAAGAGGATGTAAACATATAAATCATATTTTCTTTATTTATATGTTTAGAGCTATTTCTTCTGTTTTTTGTTGTTGTTTCCACCTGAATGAAATTTCCATTCCTCGATTTTAAGTCTATGTGTGTCTCTATCGGTGAAGTGTGTTTATTGTAGGCCACAGATCATTGGCTCTTGTTTTGTTTTTAAATCCATTCAGCCACTCTGTGATTGGAGAGTTTAGTCCATTTACATTAAATGGTATTGATCAGTAAGGACTTGCTCCTGCCATTTTGTTATTTGTTTTCTGGTTGTTTCATGGTCTTTTCTTCCTTCCTTCTTTCCTTCCTTCCTGTCTTCCTTTCAGTCAAGGTGACCTTCTCTGTTGGTATGTTTTAATTTCTTGCTTTTAATTTTTTGTGTATCTGTTGTATGATTTTTGATTTGAGGTTACCATAAGACTTGCAAATAATCTCTTATAATCCATTATTTTAACCTGGTAACAACTTAGCACTGATTGTGTAAACAAAATAAAAGCAAGCAGAGAGAAAATAAACAAGCAAAGAGAAACAAGCAGAGAAACAAACAAGCAAAGAGAAAACTAATAAAAGCTCTACCTTTTAACTTGCATCCCCTGCTTTTTAACTTTTTGTTGATTTATGTCTTATTATACTCTCTGTGTCTCAAATAGTTGTTGTAGTCACTATTTTTTATTGGTTTATCTTTTAGCCTTTCTACTCAAGATCTAAGGAGTTTACACACCACAGTTACAGTGTTATAATATTCCATTTTTCTATGTGCTTACTATTACCAGTGAGTTTTGTACCTTCCAATGGTTTCTTGTTGCTCATTAATTTTGTTTTCTTTCAGATTGAAGAACTCTCTTTAGCATTTTTTTTGTAGGAAAGGTCTGGTGTTGATGAAACCCCTCAGCTTTTATTTGTCTAGCAAAGGCTTTCTTTCTCCTTCATGTTTGAAGGATATTGTCACTGGATATACTATTCTAGGATAAAAGCTTTTTCCTTCAGCACTTGAAATACATCATGACACTCTCTCCCAGACTGTAAGGTTTCTGCTGAGAAGTCTGCTGCCAGATGTACTAGAGCTTTATTGTATGTTATTTGTTTATTTTTTCTTGCTGCTTGTAGATCCTTTCTTTATCCTGGATCTTCAGGAGACTGATTATTACATGTCTTAAGGCAGTCTAATTCATGCTAAATCCGCTCGTTATTCTATAACATTCTTGTACCTGAATAGCAATATCTTTCCCTATGTTTGGGAAGTTCTCTGTTATCCCTTTGAGTAAACTTTCTACCCCTATCTCTCTCTCTACCTTCTCTTTAAGGCCAGTCACTCTTAGATTTGCCCTTTTGAGGTTATTTTCTAGATCTTGTAGGTGTGCTTCATTCATTTTTTATTCATTTTTCTTTTGTCTCCTCTGACTGTGTATTTTCAAACAGCCTATCTTCGAGCTCACTAGTTCTTTCTTCTGCTTGATCAATTCTGCTGTTGGCACTCTGATTCATTCTTCAGTATGTCGACTGCACTTTTCAACTCTAGATTTTCGCTTGTTTCTTTTTAAATATTTCACTCTCTTTCTTAAGTTTATCTAAGAGGATTCTGAATTCCTTCTGTGTTATCTTGAGTTTCATTGAGTTTCTTCAAAACAGCTATTTTGACTTATCTGTCTGAAAGGTCATATATCCCTGTCTCTCTCTGATTGGTCCCTGGTGCCTTATTTTGTTTGTTTGGTGAAGTTATGTTTTGCTGATGGTCTTGATGCTTGTTGATATTCATCAGTGTCTGGTCACTGAAGAGTTAGGTATTTACCATAGTCTTCCCAGTCTGGGCTTGTTTGTATTTGCCCTTTTTAGGAGATTTTCAGGTATTTGAAGGGACTTGGTGTTGTTATCTAAGTTTTTGATCATTGCAGCTGTATCTGCATTTGTGGGCACCCCAAGCTCAGCAATGGTGTGTCTCTCGTAGACTCACAGAGGTACCACCTAGGAGGTCTTAGACAAGATCCATAAGAATTCTCTAGATTATGAGGCAGAGAAATTCTTGTTCTCTTCCTTTACTTTCTCTCCAACAATCTCTCTCTCGCACGCGCTCTCGCTCTCTCTCAAGCTGCCTGTTCCTAGGGGAGGACTCACACCAGAACCCCTGAGGCCACCACCACTGGCACAGCTCTCTGTGTTAGACATGGAACCAGCGCAGCAATGGGTCTTGTTGGAGGCCCGCGGTAACCACTGTCTAGCTACCACCTATGTTTGCTCAAAGGCCTGAGGGCTCTACAATCAGCAGATGATTAAGCGAGTCAGGCTTGTGTCCTTCCATTCAGGGTTGTGAGTTCCCCTAGTCCTGGGTGGGTCCAGAGGTGCTATCTGGGAGCCAGGACCTGGAGTTAGAAACCATAGAAATCTAACTGCTAGTCTCTTCCCCTGCAGCTGAGCTGGCACCCAAGCAAGAAAACAAAGCTTTTCTCACTCTTCCCTCCCTTTCCACAACCAGAGCAGTCTCTCTCCGTGGCCGCCACCACCCCAGGCTTGTGGTGAGTACTGCCTGGCTACCACCAGTGTTCACTCAAGGCCAAGGACTCCTCAGTCAGTTTGTGGTGGTGAATGCTACCAAGCCTGGGACTCTCTTTTCAGGGAAGTGGCTCTCCTCTGCTCCAGGGCAGGTCTAGAAACGTCATCCAGGAGCCAAGGCTTGGAATCGGGGATGCCAAAAGTCCACTTGATCCTCTACCCCACTGTTGCTGAGGTGGTACCTAAGCTGCAGGACAAAATCCCCTTTACTCTTCCCTCTCCTTTTCTCAAGCAGAATCAGTCCCTCATAATCCCCACACCTGGGAATGTGCCAAGTCTCATCTGAAGCCAGTGCAGCTCTGAGTCTCACCCAAGGCTCATAGTGAGTCCTGCCTGGGTGCTGCTGCTGATTACGCAGCCCCCAAGGTCTCTGGGTTCAGCAGGTGATAAATCTTGCCAGGACTGGCTGCTTCCCTTTAAGGCAACAGGATCCCTTCTTGCCCAAGTTGTTCTAGAAATGTCTGCATACTAAGGCCTGGAATGGGAACCTCAGGACCCTGCCTAGTACCCTGTACTACTGTGGTTGAGTTGGTATCCAAGTTGCAAGACAAAGTCTTATCTAGTCTTCCCTCTTTGCTCTTAAGCAGAAAGAAGGAGTCTCTCCTGAAGCTGTTAACTGCGCTGCCTGGGGTTTGGAGAGGGGTGGTTCAGGCATTCCCTTGGCTCCCCTGGCTGGTGTCTCACTATGTTACTTGCTCCTCAAGTTCGCTGGCTCTGAGCCCAGTATAGCATCTCGATTTGCCCAGGAATTGCAGTTCTTGTGGCTTACGCTGTTTTTCAGGTTTATTTAGAACCCCAGATCTCTTTAACTCACAGTGTCAAGGCTTGCTGGAAGTCAGATTTCGACTGCTGGGATGGCTGATTCTCCTCTGGCTAAGGCTGGTCTAGGTGCCCCCTCCACGGGCACTGGCTGAGTTCTGCCCAGTGTTGCTTTTTGCTGTGACAGGGCAGCACTGAGTGCCTCTTTCAGTGATACAAAGTTCAAAGCAGGTATCGTAATCTCTCACCTAAATTTTGGTCCTTATGATGGTGTTTTTATGCAGATATGTGTTCAATTTGGTGTTCCTGTGGAGAGGAAAATTGGTGGCAGCTTCTGTCCAACCGTCTTGCTCTACCTCCCTTCAATCATTTCTGACTGGCCAATCAACTGGGGGCTCAAAGAAAGAGAAATAGGTAAGTCCACAATTAGTATCCCAAAAGGTAAATAGACTTTGAACTAGGAAGAGGACTGCTTAAGCCAGTAATCAATAAGTTTCAGCTTTTCCTGTTTGTGTTAGTTTCCTGGATTGGCTGTAATGAAGTACAATATAATAAGCTGGGCAATTTAAAACAACAGAAATTTACTCTCTCACAGTCCAGTAGCTAGAAGTCCAAAATCAAGGTGTCAGCAGGGACATGCTCCCTCGAAGGCTCTCTGGGAAATTTTTTCCTTGCTTCCTCTAGTCCCTGGTATTTGCTGGAATCCCTTGACATTCCTTGACTTGTAGCAGTGTATCTCCAATCTCCGCCTCCATCTTCACATGGCCTCTGCCTCTGTGTGTCTGTGTGTCTTCAAATCTCTCTTTTTATAGGGACACTAATCAGCAGATTTAGGGCCCACCATGATCCAATAAGACCTCATCTTAACTTGATCGCATCTGCAAAAGCCTGTTTCCAAACAAGGTCAAATTTACAGGTACTGGAGGTTAGGACTGCAACATGTCTTTTATGGGGACACAATTCAACCAACAACCCTGATGGACATTAATGGTGTGCCAAGAGGATTGGTGACGGTCCAGGCAGCAAGGGGACACACTATAGAAAATTTAAAAGCAATAACAAAACCAACTGAAAATCAGTCTTTGTTATTATCACCATGTTCCCAGAATTCTAAACAACAGCAATAGTCAAATACTCCTATAAAGGCCCTCCCAACCTGCCTGTACAGGGATGTTTGTCCTTGCACACCACTTGCATGAATTTTCTAGAGCTGCCATAACAAAGTACCACAGATTGGATGGCTTAAACAATAGAAATCTATTTCCTCACAGTTCTGGAGACAAGAAATCCTAGATCAAAGTGTCAGCAACACTGGTTTCTCCCAAGGCCTCTCTCCTTGGCTTGTACACAGCCATCTTCTCCCTGTGGCTTCACACCATCTTTCTTCTCTGTGGGTCTGTGTTCAGATTTCTTATAAAGACACCGATCCTGTTGCATCAGGGCCCACCCTGATGGCCTCATTTTAACTTAGTTACCACTTTCAATTCCTTATCTCCAAAGAAAGTCACATGCTAAGACACTGGGAGTTAAGAGTTCAAAAATGAATGTTGGGGGGTATACAGTTCAGTCCATAACATTCTTAAACCCATCTATAAAGTATTTTAGGTATGATGACAGTCGAAACAAAAATCCTACTTTTTCCAGAAAATACATTCTCCTATTTACTAGTATTCTGTTAGCATACGTATTACTGCAGCATTTCACAAATGGTAACACGTGTTCCTAGGAAACAGTTTCATGGGATGTTAAAAAGTACTACTTGATAAAAGATATCCATGGTTAAATAAATTTGGGGAACAAACAAAACAGCAAGGTTTCTCAAACTCGGCTTACCTCTTAACACCTTTTAGAAAGGTGCTCTGTAGAATAAAGATGAAAGAAGCTGGTTTATGGCAAATTTTAAGACTATAAAAATTAGAGTAGTATTGTTAGCAGCACATATAATTGCTCTTTAAAAAACCAACAAAAATAATGTAATTAGTCATTGAAAAATTATAACACTCTCCTGTATGTATTTTACTACCACAGAGTAACAAAAAGTAACTAAAAACTTGTAGTGTTATTAATTTTTTTTTTTTTTTTTGAGACAGAGTTTCGCTCTTGTTGCCCAGGCTGGAGTGCAATGGCACAATCTCGGTTCACCGCAACCTCCACCTCCTGGGTTCAAGCAATTCTCCTACCTCAGCCTCCCAAGTAGCTGGGATTACAGGCATGTGCCACCACACCCAACTAATTTTGTATTTTTAGTAGAGACGGGGTTTCACCGTGTTGCCCAGGCTGGTCTTGAACTCCTGACCTCAGGTGATCTGCCCACTTCGGCCTTCCAAAGTGCTGGGATTACAGGCGTGAGCCACTGCACCCAGTCTAATTTTTAATTTATTTTTATTGTTGTTTTTTTCTCAACCTCACATCATTGACATGTAGTAGTATTATTAAGACAATCTTTTATGACTGGAGTCTAGAACACAAGCAAACATGAACTTGAGAACTGAAGAAGAGTTAATTGATGTTAACCCTAATGTCCATTAGTTGAGAGCCATTGGCTAACAGACCTGGCATGAGATGGAAAGTAAAGATAGCATCTTCCTCGGAGGCCTTGCAGTATTCTTAGATCCACTGTAGAAGAATGAAAATGACAGAAAAGTATAGAGAAACAATTAAAATCAGCCAAAATCTGACTAAAGGAAATCACTGCGCATATCTCAAATTGCTTCCTTTCTTTTTACTATGCTCACTTATATTTGTTGCATAGTTATTATATTGCATATTAAGCTCTACGATCTGTGTCATGTACTAAAACCACATCATAATCATTTTATCACGTCATTAAAAATTATTCATAAATACTTTTCGAGCAGTTGCAAATGCTACATACCATTCATTCCATAAGATAACATTTGTAACTGTTTCCATATCAGCAGACTTTGGGTTGTCTATTTTTTTTAAATTTTAAGTAGCACTGTGAAGAGATATTGTTATAGTGATATGCATGAATAGGTATATAATATGCAGTCTGTGTTTCTGATCATCTTATCACAGATTCCTAGAAATAGACTATCTCAATAAAAATATGAATATTTTGAAGTTCTTAGGTTAGTGCTATCGAAGTGTGAGAAAGTGCCCATTTTGCTTTATCTCTGCCAGTATTGTATATGATACTCTAAAAAAACCCAACTCTAATAATTTTATTAGCAAAAATTAATCCCATTTTAAGTTTCATTTTCTGGATTACAAGTAGGTTTATATATTCATTAGCTTTCCCTTTTTCTTTTCTTTCCTGTTTTTTTGTTTTGTTTTGTTTTGAGATGAAGTCTTGCTCTGTTGCCCAGGCTGGAGTGTAGTGGTGCAATCTCGGCTCACTGCAATCTCCACCTCCTGGGTTCAAGAGATTCTCCTGCCTCAGCCTCCTGAGTAGCTGGGACTACAGGTGCGTGCCACCACATCTGGCTGATTTTTGTATTTTTAGTAGAGACAGGGTTTCAACATGTTGGTCAGGCTGGTCTTGAACTCCCGACCTCAGGTGATCCGCCTGCCTTGGCCTCCCAAAGTGCTGGGATTACAGGCATGAGCCACTGCACCCAGCCAATTTAGGATAATTTTTTAAAACTGCACGCAAAGAATAGCTAGCATTTATCAAGTGCTTACTATTCTATAGGCACTATCTTAAATGCTTGCCATGTACTAGTCCTTTTATCCTCACAACTCTGTAAGTCCTGTTATTACCATCCCCACTTTGCATATGAAGAAACTACCGCACAAGCAGGCTAGATCACTTCCCCAAGGTCACATAGTTAAAGTGAAGCAGTCAGATGTCAGAGACCTTGTTCCTTGAGCTCTATGTTCTATTGCCTCCTGTCCTTATTTGTGCCTTTTTCCTCTGCTCGTGATCAATCTTTTTATAGGTTTATAAGGGAAAATAAAGAAGAAGCAGGGAGTCTTTTAAAATTATTATTAAAGTTCTGGGATACATGTGCAGAACATGTAGGTTTGTTACGTAGGTATAACATGTGTCATGGTAGTTTGCTGCACCCATCAACCTGTCATCTATATTGGGTATTTCTCCCAGTGCTACACCTCCCCAAGCCGCTCACACCCCAACAGGCCCCTGTGTGTGATGTTCCCCTCCCTGTCCATGTGTTCTCATTGTTCAGCTCCACTTATGAGTGAGAATGTCCTGTGTTAGTTTGCTGAGAATGATGGTTTCCAGCTTCATCCATGTCCCTGCAAAGGACATGAACTCATCCTTTTTCATGGCTGCATAGTATTCCATGGTGTATTATGTGCCACATTTTCCTTATCCAGTCTATCATTGATAGGCATTTGGGTTGCTTCTAAGTCTTTGCTATTGTGAATAGTGCTGCAGTAAACATACGTGTCGATGTGTCTTTATAGTAGAACGATTTATAATCCTTTGGGTATATACCAGTAATGGGATTGCTAGGTCAAATGGTATTTCTGGTTTTAGATCCTTGAGGAATCACCACACCGTCTTCCACAATGGTTGAACTAATTTATATTCCCACCAACAGTGTAAAAGCGATTCTATTTCTCCACATCCTCTCCGGCATCTGTTGTTTCCTGACTTTTTAATGATCGTCATTCTAACTGTCATGAGATGGTATCTCAATGTGGCTTTGATTTGCATTTCTCTAATGACCGGTGATGATGAGCTTTTCTTCATATGCTTTTTGGTTGCATAAATGTCTTCTTTTGAGAATTGTCTGTTCATATCCTTCGCCCATTTTTTGATGGGTTTGTTTTTTCTTGTAAATTTGTTTAAGTTCTTTGTAGATTCTGGATACCAGCCCTTTGTCAGATGGGTAGATTGCAAAAATTTTCTCCCATTCTGTCGGTTACCTGTTCATGCTGATGGTAGTTTCTTCTGCTGTGCTGAAGCTCTTTAATTAGATACCTTTTGTCAATTTTGGCTTTTGTTGCCATTGCTTTTGGTGTTTTAGTCATGAAGTCTTTGCCCATACCTATGTCCTGAATGGTACTGCCTAGGTTTTCTTCTAGGGTTTTTACCGTTTGGGGTCTTACATTTAAGTCTTTAATCCATCCTGAGTTAATTTTTGTATAAGGTTTAAGGAAGGGGTCCAGTTTCAGTTTTAAAAGCAGGGAGGTTTTGCAAACTCAAGGTAGGATTTTCATCAAGCAGGAAACATTGTATTATGCAGCAGTGAAACGAGGTCAGTTCTACGCTCTCAGTTTAGGTTAGGGGAGCAAAGCTAAGAGTTCATTGTTAGGAGGAACAGAACTGAGCCTCTCTCTAGGTCAAGAAAAACACTATGGAAAAAATAAGAACATTAAGCAACTAATTCAAAATTTTATATGGAACTGTTTCAATAACCATCCAGTAAATGACTTCTTATAGTAGGTGTGCTCAGAAGGGCTCACTAATACTGATTGATTGAGAGTGATATTGATAATATCAAATGGTCATATCACTAATAGTATCACTAACAACTTTTTCTTGCCAGGCGCTTTTTTGAACCAGTAAAGAAGAGGATCTTTCCTAGGCTTTTTGTTTAAGCTTAGCAATGTGTTAAACCCATCCCTTCTACATCCATCAGAGAGAGTGCTCCCTGGGCTTTCTAGACCAAACTCAGTCATGCTTTACTTGCGGAATGCGTTCAGAAGGAAGAGAACATGGTGAAAACGTCTTGAATAGTATTCTGGTAACCATAGCGATACCAAAGCAAACCTGGATCCTTATCGCATATCTTGTGTATTTTTCAGAAGGAATTTATTTACACATAGACCTTTAATTTTGAAAAAGACGTCCCTCTTTGTTATTTGATTGTGTAAGCGATGTTTTGTTGGCCTTGCTTCACAGCAAGTCTCTGTAATACTTCGGTATGTTGCCGGTGGCTGTCTCTGCGTCCTCACAAACAAAATGCCATCTCCCATACTTGTCTGACTCGGGCAGCCAGGCTATGGGGTCCAAGGAGGGATAGAATACCTGGTAAGTGACAACAATGTTTTTGGGGTTGGAACTCTCGAAGTGGCAAAGTTATTCAAGATTCAGCTGCAGAATGAATGAGCACGTTCTCTGCTTTAAAAAAGAAAAGTTTTAAAAAGAAGTAATAAGTTTTAAAAAGAAATAATAAGGCTGGGCGTGGTGGTGCACCCCTGTAGTCTCAGTTACTCAGGAAGCCGAGATGGAAGGATTGCTTGAACCCAGGAGTTTGAGACTGGCCTAGGTAATACAGTGACACTCCATCTCTCCAAAAACAAAACAAAACAAAACAAAACAAAACAAAAAAAAGGAAAGAAAGAAAAGAAAAAGGAGTAATAGAGATATTGGTGCCCCCCTGTCCTAAAGGGCTTTGAGGAAACAGTTCTAGGCTCTCCACGGAATTTGGAAATGAATCTTGCGGGGGATGGACTGTGAAAAACATCTGAGACATAAACTGTATGTGACCCTCAGTGAATGCTCACGAGCATGCAGGGTTCTTGAGCGCAGGAATTGCTTGCTTTGGTCACCTTGCATTTTCAGTGCCACAATCCCTGGCATCAAGTGGACCCTCGAGAAATATTTGTTAGCTGCCAGATGCAACTTCCCACTGTACTGTCAACACTTTCTCAAAACACGGCACTGCAGACTTCAGTAACTTCCCAGCAGCTACAAGGAATCTTGGGAATCTATTTTCTAGGCAGAGCAGTCTGTTTAATACCCCATTTGTAACAGGGTGATTTAAAGATACTTTGAAAGCCACCCTAAGAAAAAACATTTCCCTGATGGTGCCTGAAATTCGATGCATAGAGGTTTTTCTGTCTGTCATCCTCACCAACTTCCATGAAAATGCCTAAAGAAGAGGTGTCCATATCAGGCCCTCATGCCTTCTTGAGAATAAGTTGATCGGTAAGTATTTTCTCCACAAGAAAGACCACTAGTTGGAGGGGGCAGCTGCCCAGTTGGGAGGGTTAGACTTGTCCTGCACCAATATTGTCAAGCAAGTGGGCTCAACAGTCCCTTTGCACTTTCCTACTTAAACTTCGCCATTGGCTTAAATGTAGGAGTGACATCCCTTCTCTCCAGAAACTGGCCTCAGTCCTGTAGCCTATCTCTTGGTATCAGTGACACACCCCGACTTCCCACCACCTCCAGAGGCTCCAGAGAGAACCTACCCCTGTCTAAACAGCCATTATTAAATGTGACTGTATTTTTTTCTCTATAGGAATGATGTATTTTCTATTTAAGAAAAAAAAAAAAAACCTCCAGGATTTTTGTCTGACTTGCATTTGAGAGCAGCCACAGGACCTGCTGGCAAGGCAGTGCAGAGGCTGACATTTACTGAGAATCTGCCATGCACCAGGCACTCGGCCAGATGGACACTGCCTGTTCTAAATGACTCTGTCAGGCAGATGCGATCATTTCCATGTTACTGAGAACAAAGCTGAGTCTCTGAGAGAGAAAAAAAAGGAGCATTCACGGGATCACAGAGGGGGGTTGAATTCCAGAGACCCTGTTCTCTTCTACAGCAAGGAAAATTACCCATACCCAGAACCGCAGGGAAATGGCATAAATTCTTCGTATGCCCTCACTGCACTTTGCACAGGGCTTGGAGTCTTTGGTGGAGAATGCATGTAACATAACTCACTGAAATGAAGCTTAAACAAAAATGATACTTTGTTGGGAGGGATCCTGGGCATCCCCTAAAATCTGAGGAAAATTGAACAAACAGGCCTCAGTACCAAGAGTCCTTGGGTTTTACATGTGTCTAATCCTATACCCACAACTGGACTAAATTACCTTCATCTCTGTCTCTTAGTCGGAGTTCTCAAGAGAGAGACCCTAATTGGCTCCTGGTCAGCCAATGGACTTTCTCCTCCTGAGTCAGGTGTGTTTGCCTTTAGTCCAATCAGCTATGACCAAGAGTCAAGTAAAAACAAACTTCTGGGGGCTAATTCTGAAGTCAGCCCCATGATGTCTACTGTACCCAGATGTAATTCAATACTTTATTGTCTGGTGGGTTTTTTTGTTTTGTTTTTGTTTTTGTTTTTGTTTTTATTCACTAGTTGCACCCAAGCTCTTTAAGAACCTTGGAAACATCATCCTTCGTTTAATCATCAGGCAGGGGTTGACAGGCCCTAGTGGTAAAGAAAAATATGTGAGATTTCTATATACCAGCTATCCCTATGTTTAAAACCTTCAGAATAAATTAAGAAAGGAGAAATGAACTATTTGTTCTCAAATGCTTGGTTTCAAGGGGACCGAGGAAACGGGAAAAGCATCTGTGGACAGGGCTGTTGTGTTTGCTGCTGGAAGACTACCAAGGCTAGTTACTAAATGGGTGGACTGCCCCAGACAGGTGCTTTATTTTTTCCCCATAGGAAGTTGTTGTTTCTGTTTTGCAAGTTTGTTAAATTTCTTTTGTTTCTGAGGGAAATAACCTAGATACCTGAGATACATTTTTCCCCTTCCGAGGGTCCTAATTTTGCATTTTATGTAACACCAATCTTCACCAAAAACTGATTTTTTTTTTTTTTTTTTTTTTGAGACAAGAGTCTCGCTCTGTCGCCAAGGCTGGAGTGCAGTAGTGAGATCTCGGCTCACTGCAACCTTCACATCCTGGATTCAAGCGATTGTCCTCCCTCAGCCTCCTGAGTAGCTGGGATTACAGGCACGCACCACCACGCCCAACTAATTTTTGTATTTTTGATAGAGACGGGGTTCCATCATATTGGTCAGGCTGGTCTCGAACTCGTGACTCTGTGATCTGGGCTGGTCTCGAACTCATGACTCTGTGATCCGCCTGCCTCGGCTTCCCAAAGTGCTGGGATTACAAGCGTTTGCTGATTTCTTAAGGAGGTTTCTTCCAGGTTAGTTGTTGGCGCCGGAGGCTGCATGTACATGGATTAGTCTTATACTGCCACCATGAGGGGGATGCTGGAATTGCAAGGCTCTTTTAGTTAAAGCGGTTTGTTATCAAATGTAAATGTTCAGAAATGAAAGTGAGCACGTTTAAAATATATATATTTTTATGTTCATATATATAGATATGTATAAAATGGAGCAATCCACATCATAAAACATGTCCTCTGGAAGGCTTAAAGGGGTAGTATTGCCAAGTGTGTCTAAGTTAAGTAGGCGAGGGTTTAAACTTGCCTCTGCCTCCCACTACAACTGTCCTTAACTCTAGACATTAAAGCCTTCTAAGCCACAGGTGTAAAAACTGTCTGATAGTACTCATTTCCCAGGGCTTTGTGTTGAAAAAATGGCGTCGCCTGTGTCAATCCCTAGCATTTGGTAAGCACTCAATAAATAACTACCATTGCTATCACCTGAAATTGGCCATGGCTGAAAGTATCAGAAAAGCCTTCTGCAGAGAGAGAGAGGGGTGAGGGTGAAGGGCACCAGTAATCCCGTGAAAACAAATGCCCAGCATACAACTGGAGTGGATGTTCAATCAATATGTGAAGGGTTCAGGGGAAAGGGGGAAGTCACCAGAGATGGCTCTAACAGCCAAAACAAGGTTGGAAAACACTCTTTTATACTGACCATTTTAGAGTCAAAGAACCAAAAATATAGAACGTCCATGTGGTAAGGATTCTAGATATGTACTCCTGCTTTTTTTTTTTCAAGTGGGGAAACCAAGTGATTGAATCACTCTTCAAGTTAAAACGTGAATCAGTGGTAGAGTGGGGCTAGAACCCAAGACATTTTTTTTTTTTTGAGATAGGATCTAACTCTTGTTGCCCAGGCTGGCATGCAGTGGCATATTCATAGCTCACTGTAACCTTGAACTCCTGGGTTCAAACAATCCTCCCACCTCAGCCTCCTGAGTAGCTGGGACTACATGCACACACTACTATATAATTTTTAAAATTTTTGGTAGAGACAGGAATATCACTATATTGCTCAAGCTGGTCTGAAACTCTTGGCTTCAAGCAGTCCTCCCACCTTGGCCTCCCAAAGTGCTGAGATTACTGGCATGAGCCACTGTGCCCGCCCTCCTCAAGAGTTTTTGACAAAAAATCCAAGGCTCTTTATATAAAAGCGCCAAAATGTCAGTCAAGATTGGCCAAATCAGGACTTAGATTAAAAAAAACAAAAAAAGCAAAAAATTTGCAAGTTGGTTAACCTAATTATGCTTTTGTTTCCTTACTGGCAAAATGAGAATCATAATATCCTACTGCAGGGGATCCTAGTAAAGATTGAGCTGACACATGGCGAGCATTCAGATTGTGCTATAAATGTCCAGTGGTATGATTATATGACTACAGAGTTCATCTGTTACAGTTACACTATCTCCTGAATGTGACCAATGAAACTTTGCCATTTCTAAAATCACTGGCTTCATAACCCTGCCTCCACGACCAGCTCTTTAATGGTGGGAACATTTCTACCTCTTTATACCTTCTTGTGCCTGTATAATTGCCTTTTTAAAATTAAACTTTTAATTTTGAGGTAATTCTAGGTTTATACGGTTATAAGAAATAATACAGAATGGCTGGACTCTTTACCCAATTTTTTTCCAGTGGAAACAGTCTGAAGAACTACTGTACACTATCACAACCAAGATATTGGCATTGGGTGTGATCTCCCCATCTTATTCAGTTTCTCCAGTTTTACTTGTATGCATTTGTGTTTGTGTGGGTGTATTTAGTTCTATACAATTGTATCACATTCGTAAGTTCACGTTTCCACTTCACAGTCAAGATACCGAACAGTTCCATCTTCCATGAGGATCCCTGTACTGGCCTTTTATAACCACAGCAACCTCTCTCCTGTATCCCCCCGACCCCATCCTGAACTTTAGCAACCAATTGGTATTGGGCTTTTTTTCTTGATCATAATTCACTGGGGACTCATCTAGTTTGTTGCTGGTATCACCAGTTTATCCCCTTTTGTTGCTGAGTAGTCTTCGATGAGATCGATGTACCACTGTTTGCTCAGCCCTTCACTCCTCGAAACGACATCTGGGTTGGTTCCTGTGTTTGGCTAGTTGGAATAAAGCTGCCGTGAACATTTGTGTACAGATTTTTGTGTAAATATAAGTTTTCATTTATCCCGGCTAAATGCCCAGGAGTGCAGCTGCTGGGTCGAGTTGTAATCACACATTTAGTTTGATAAGAAGCTGCCTGTTTCCTAGAGTGGCTGTACCACTTTATATCCCCACCAGCAACATACAAGTGATCAAGTGTCCTGTGTCCTTGCCGGCATTTGGTATTATCCCTGATTTTTTTTTTTACTTTTTGAATAGGCAAGTAGTAATATTCACTGTGGTTTTAATTTGCGTTTTCCTGGTGGCTAGTGATGTTACACATCTTTTCATGTGCTTATTTATTTGCTATCTGCCTCGCCTCTTTGGTGAAATATCTCTTTTGTGACTTTTGCTCATTTTATGATTAGATTGTTTGCTTTTCTCTGGAAGTTTTGAGAGTTCTTTACGTATTTTAGAGGTAAAGCCTTGACATATTTTGCTTTTAAAGTAAAACATCAACACTGAATTGTGAGCAGCATAACATATGTAGTAGTAAAATATATGACAACAGTAGCACAGAGAATGGGAGGTGGTGGATGGGCATGTACTCCTTTATGGAGTTTCATTTTATCTGAACTGATTTAGCATTAGTCTATGCTTAATTGTAGTAAGTTAGAGATGCAGATCATAATCATTTAAAAATGCAGAAAGAGAACTATTTTTAAATACAAGATATTATTAAGTCCATAGAGGAGACAAAATGGAATACCAAAAGATGACAGAAAGGCACATTAAAGGGACACAGAACATCAGAAACAAATAGGAGACTAAGAGATGGTAGATTGAACCTCAGCCATATCAATTCTTACAGTAAATGTTAATAAACTAAGCACTTCCATTCAAAAGGATTTAAAAGAATAAGACCCAACTAGAAGCTGTTTAATAGGAAACACTTTAATTCTTGCATCGTAGTTAGGTTGCAAGTAAAATGATAGAAAATATTTACTATGTAAGCACTAATTGTAAGAGAGTTTATGTGGAATATTAATATCAGACAAAGTAAAGTTCCAAACAAAAGTATTCCCAGAGACTGAAAAAGAGGATACTTTATTATGATAGAAGAGCCAATTCATCAGGAAGACATATGATTCTTGGCCGGGTGTGGTGGCTCACTCCTGTAATCCCAGCACCTTGGGAGGCCGAGGCGGGAGGATCACCTGAAGTCAGGAGTTCGAGAACAGCCTGGCCAACATGGAGAAACCCCGTCTCTACTGAAAATACAAAAAAAACTAGCCAGGCATGGTGGCAGGTGCCTGTAATCCCAGCTGCTGGGGAGGCTGAGGCAGGAGAATTGCTTGAACCCAGTAGGCAGTTTGCAGTGAGCCGAGATCACACCACTGGACTGAATGACAGAGTGAGACTCTGTCTCAAAAAAAAAAAAAAAGAAAAATATATACAATTCCTAAGTGTGAAGATACCTAACAGAGCTTCATAGCATATGACGCAAAAACTGACAAAACTAAACAGAGAAACAGACAAATCCATAATCACATGTATGTTTTTAATATTCCGCCCTCAGTAGTTCAAAGAAAAGTAGACCAAGAGAAGGAGTAAGGATACAGATGATGTGAAGGACATTATCAGAAATTCAACTATTAAAGAGAACTACACACTATACATGCTAGATACATATTATTCTGAAATGTACATGAAATATTAATCAAGAAAGACCATACACTGGGCTATGCAACGCACTGAAATAATACAGAATATTCTACGACCAAAAATGAAACTATACTACACTTCAATAATAAAAAAGACATCTAGAAAATTTCCAAAAGTTTTGAAATGAAGCCACATTCTACTAAGTAACCTGTGGCCAAAGAAGAAATCACAAGAGATAGTAGAAAACACATATGAAGAACAACAATGAAAGTACAATATAACCAAATGACCAATATGCGCTAAAACAGTAATAAACGTGAAATCCACAGTTTTAGCTGCTTATGTCAGAGCACAAGCATATTTGTATCTTAAAATGAGAATGGAAAGATATATTTCCATGTGGAATTTCATTTTATAGCAAATGTGCTCCGAATGTCTCTGTGAATTGAGAAATATTTGTAAATCAAACTAAATAAAAAGGCACCTACTGAAAAGATCACTAGAGGGCACTATTATCTAACTTCCAGAGGAAAAAGCATGCAGTGTGGTTAACTTAAATGTTAGCTCTAAAACAGACTCAAGATGGCATTGCGATTTTATTCCTCTATTTTATAGATGAGACAATTGAGGTCCAAAGGGAAGAACTGACTTGCTTAATTCATACAAACACTAGTTGTAGAGTCAGAACTAGAACCCAGTCTCCCGACTCATTATGGAAACACATCATGACTCTGCATAAAATCAGACAGATCCAGACTTTCCTGTACACTTACGACAAATGAAAGGCTCTTTTCCACTGGGGTTGCCCAACTACTGTAATGTATGCTTGACATTGCTGGGTCTGCTGGATAGGGCTGGGCACTGGGGGAGTGTAGTCTATGGGGAAAGCCTGCCTGAGAGTGAAACTGTTATAGTGGAAAGTATAAGCCAGGAATGGGGACCAGGACTTGAGAGCATTTGAGCCAATAACCTGTGACTGAAGCTAGTGCCACCTCTTGGATGTTTCCACGATACAAGCTTGTAGATTTTCTTTTTATCTAAAGCTGGTAGGTATGGGGGTTTTCTGTCACTTGCATGCAAAATTTCTGAATATGCCAAGCATCTCTACTTTGCAGCAGGACCAATAGTATTCAAAACGCATGGTTTTATTTTGGACAAAAGCAAAAAAGGTTCTGGGAAACTCACCAGGACTGTTTGAGTGGTGATAAAGACATATGAAGAGTTTCTCATGTTTTTTTCCCCTAGAAATTTTAGATCCCAAGTCATCAGTGTGATTGTTTTTCTCTGCTGACCTCATTGCATTCTCGGAAGAGTAAATTATTTCAAAGAAGACTGTTAAGAAAATGTGTTATGTACTGGTAGTAAGTAGATGCAGGTTGTGTCCAATCTTCAGTACAATGGTGTCCTCACACTCTCCAGGAGCAGAATAGGGAGTGAACATGGCTTGCCTGAACAGTTTGTGTCCTTCGCTTTTATGTATATCACCTTATTTCAACCACATAGCAAATCGGCAAAGCGTTCTCACGTTTATTCCACAGATGGTATAGAGACAAAGAGGCTATGCCACTTGTCTAAAGTCACCCAACTAGTATGTATATTAGGATTGGAATTCAGTTCTACACTTTTGCTTTTAGGCTAGAAAAACTTGTATCGTGTCCCAGCTCAGTGCTGATAAACTTCCCAGGAACTTCAGAACACAACAATTTTGACTGAGACATTGGTTTTTAAACTGCTTTCATTTGCCATGATGAATGTGTAATGTATTAAAAGGGCATAAACGTGCAGTTTTTCAAGACATTCACCACACTAGTTGATATGGCTTGGCTGTGGCCCCACCCAAATCTCATCTTGAATTGTATCTCCCATAATTCCCACATATTGTTTAGGGACCTGGTGGGAGATAATTGAGTCATGGAGGCAGTTTTCCCCATACTGTTTTCATGGTAGTGATTAAGTCTCATGAGATCTGATGATTTTATAAGGGGCTTCCCCTTTGGCTTGACTCCCATTCTGTCTTTGCCTGCTGCCATGTAAGACGTGTCTTTTGCCTTCTGCCATGATTCTGCAGCCTCCCCAGCTGCGTGGAACTGTGAATCCATTAAACCTCTTTTTCTTTATGAATTATCCAGTCTTGGGTATGTCTTTATCAGCAGTGTGAAAACAGACTTACACACTAGTTTTTGCTCAGAAAAATTTGTTTTCTTCCTTCTTCCTTTCTGAACCATTTTAACCCACGTTTTTGTGTCTGTTTGAAGCATAACAAACCCAAAATGTGTAAAGTGCTTTCGTCTTAAGTGTATAGCCCAGTGATTTTTAAACATCTTGATATCCATGAATCATCACCCAGATTATAAAACATGTCTAGCAACTTAGAATTTTTTGTTTGGTACTTGTTCATTCCCATCCAGAGGTAACAACTAGTGGGACTTCAGTAATTGTCACTTAACTTTGTTCTTGAGCTTATAAATGAAATTGTACAGTACACATTCTTTATCTGGCTTCTTTCAATGTCTATGAGATCCATCCCTTACGTTGTATGTGGCAGTTTTCTATCACTGTTATATAGTCTATTGGATTGTTTTGTTTTTCCTTTTTAGACAGAGTCTTGTTCTGTCACCCAGGCTGGAGAGCTCACTGCAACCTCCATTTCCTGGGCTCAAGTGATCCTCCCACCTCAGTTTTTCGAGTAGCTAGGACCACTGGTGCACACCACCACATCTAGCTAATTTTTTTTTTTTTAAAGGTGGGGTTCTATGTTGCCCAGCCTGGTCTTGAATCCCTGGACTAAAGCCATCCTTTTGCCTTGGCCTCCCAAAGTGCTGATTACATGAGCCACTGCACCCAGCTCATTATTCTCTTGTAATGCATTTTCCATACTTATATTTGCAATGTTTCATTTCATAGACTATTTAGAGTGAAAGGGGGCTTTAGGGATTATCGAGCCTATCTCAGCCTCTGCTTACCGGGAAAACACAATCGTGAGGAATGTATCTTTCCCAGCCAAGGTACAAGATACATTCTTTCCCAACCTTGGGAGGGTAGAGCCCTCATGAATGGATTAGTGCCCTTATATAGGAGAGATACCAGAGAAATGGTCTTTCCAACACATGGGGCGGCAGCACAGCAACCATCTGCAAACCATGAAGAGAGCACTCACCGGGAACCCAATCTGCCCGTGCCTTGCTCTTGCACTTCCAGCCTCCCTAACAGTAACAAACGTCAGCTGTGTCAGTCTGCGGTCGTAATAGCAGCCTGAACTGAGACGTCTTACACTTCCGTAAATATCACTTGGCATATACTTCCAGAAGTGTTTATAGGGAATGTTAAATGTTTATACAAAAGCATAATGGAGAGAAGACAGCAGCTGATAGAACTCAGCGGCTTATCTCCAGGGAAAGCTGGGGAGGCTTAACCTAAACAAAAAGCTTATTGGCAGGACCTCTGAAAACCACACAACTGAGCAGCCTATTTACAGTTCTGAGAAGGACCCTCTCATCTAGCCAAGCTCGGAAAGGCCCGGCACCACAGGCCCCCTTCCCCCCTATCTTTCCCCCGTGTCAAGCACTACAATGGCTTGAAGGACACTTACTTTCACGTTTTCTCTTCTTAAGGTCTCCGAGAAACTTTCCATCAACTCCTCAGAATATGGCCTAACCCACAGCACATTCTGGATGTCCATGTCTCCTGGCTAATTTTTTGTTTTGGGTGGTAGTTTAGAAGGAGGCATCCAAGGCAATGGATTTTCCCTCCATTTCTGAACTGGAAGGCTCCCAGACAGCCTCAGAGATGAGCCAAGCAGCAGAGGCATCCTGGGACTGGGAGGAAACTTCTTATTCACGCACGGGACTGGGTGGGCAGAAAACTGGTCTTTCTGTTAGCAGCAGGTTAAATAACCATCAGCTGTATCTCAAGTTAGGATTTGAAGGTCTGGGCTTGGCCACAGCTGTTTCTAACAAGGAGAAATCACTTTTTGCTTAAGATTTCTAGTTCTGTTCCTAAAATCCCAAATTCTCAGCTGTGTTCAGATGGTAAAGCTCATGAGTTGTGAGGCTTACATTCTCTGTCCTGGAGAAAGACCGCTATTTGGTTTTTAGTAAGAGAAAATCTAGCCATCATTAAACTTAAAAGCAAGCGTTGAGACTTCATATTGATTTGTCCATAACTTAGGTAAAGAAAGTGGTCTAAGTCCTTATTATTCATGGGGCCAGCAAATCCACAGCATCAGCATCGCCTGGGAGCTTGTTAGAAATGTGGGCCCAACCACAGACTTACCAAGCCAGAATAACACCCCCAAGAGATTTGTATGTAGACTAGAGTTTGATAAGCACTGCCCTAGGAACATTCAGATAAAGAAACTAGAGCTCTGAGAAAAGTGTGCTGCTCAGATGAACATTATTTCATGAACTCCGTGTGTCGGGGGGTGAATAATGATCCAAGGACAAGAATCGAAAACAGCTCTCCGCAGGGCTTGCTGACTCACAGTCGAAGTATCTCCTGCTTTGACTGCAGTGTGCACACAGCACCCAAGTTACTCAACACTCACTCACCATGTCCCCAAGTTCTTTCTCCCCACAGGGGCTGATAGCTACTAGGGGAGATAAGGCATCTGTTTGTCTTCATCACTATGCTTCTTTCTAGAAACATCTGAGGTGGCAATGATGAAAAAATAATTTCATGGTATCTGGGTTAATTACAAAAACCAAACTCTCCTACTATTTGTTTAATTGTGGAACTCACACACATTCAATAGGTTTCTGAATGAATGCTAATTCCATTCTTTTATTTCCTCATACCACAGACATTGTAATTTATCTGCCTTTTTACAACCTGATTTACACAAGCAAATTTCAAACGAAAACCAGGCATTCTTTACTCATTCGAAATGCATATATAAAATATAGAACAAACCCTAGTGTTTAAACATAAACAGGGTTAGCTTAAGCAGCTTTATTGTAATATCTTAAAGTTAGCATATTACAGTTTAAATATTTATGCTTGTAAAGGTCTGCATAATCTGCAATACATAGTTATTTCAGAAGCAGTTAGGACTTTAATTGAAAAAAATAAACCAACAAAACTTCAACACAAAGCTGTAACAATTATCTGAAACGTATTTACAATTAAACATTTAGGGTTCCGATTCACAAAACTCAGTGCCTTTCATGATTTATGAGTTTTATAGAGAAAGTAAGCAGTATGTAAAATATTCCCCAGGTAAAATCTGGGGTGAATGGCTTTTAAAAGAAAGTCTATCAATACGCTTGCTAAAAACTAAAGAGTAACAAAACTGTATACAGCAGCAATCAGAGTAACAGGCCACAAGAGAAGCATGAATACCACTTTTGACAGAATTCTTTGTATGCACAGGAAGAAAAACGATTGACCCCCTGCCAACCTTGTTATTAAAAAAAAAAAAATTGTCCCCAATAATCACTAAATTGTGAATTCTGGGTGATAATCTCCTTTCTCCTTAGAGTTGTGTTTAAGCTTAATGCCTAAACCAGCAAATTTAAACAAAAGAAAAGTTCCTTTGATAACAGCCATCAGAGTTCAATGGCTATTTATTCAGAGGGGAAAACTTGGGGCAAGCTGACCAAGGGGTTAGCTATTCCAATTACAAAAGAAACATCATAGATAAGGTGCTGGAAACCCAAGATTACCCTGGAAGCACTTCAATGGATTCAAGTGTTTAATGTACACAACAAAGGAACTGACAGAGGAAATTATGGAAAGTGTTTTTAAAGTAAAGAGAGAAATTACCGCAAATCAGGTCCCAGGTGGTCTCTAAAAGAACAAAAATTTACAGTAAACATTTTAAACTCTGGAATGCAAGTATTGTACAATTACCAGTACATTACATTTACAAAATTGCTTAGACAGTAGTTGCTCCAGAGTAAGAATTTAAAAATGTACAAGCCGGTTCACAATGACTTTAGATATGTTATTAAAATACATTGTTAATCAAAAATACTTTACTATGTACATGTACACTGTATAAACTCTAGATTTACCTACCAAAGAAAACCTTAATCAATTTCTGGCTCACTGGCCCAGAAAACAGTACAGTTCTATCATTTGGTCTTCATACCACACACAGAGGCTGAGAGGCAAGGTACTGCAGCCAGTTCGTCAATAAAACAGTAATGCGTTTTTCTTTCTGTGGAACGTTTAGTTGGATGAGTCAGTTTTACTTCCACTATATTTTACTTTCCTAAATGCTGATCCAAGTAACTCTGGGCATTCACATAATTCATTTGCAATTTGGTTACACTTCGAAATAAGGCTATAATTCATTTCATCAGTTATGACACTGTCTTGCTTGTAGTCGGGATGGTTTGCGATAAACTCCCTCATCCATCTAGCAACTGTCATTAGTTCTCCTGTGGGAGTGAAAAAAAAATTAGAACCACATAACAGAAGTTTTTTTTTTTTAAATAAGTTGATTTAGTGGTCAGCATAAACACAATTCTGAAGAGAAATCAATATGTCTTTTGGTGTAGCCACATGGCAGGGGGTGGGAACATCTTTCATAGCATTTGAAGAACTCCTCCTGGGCAAGAATTTTAGGTTGCAGGCAGGCAATGAGAACACATACATCCAGTTTCTATGGTACCTGTTAGTTGCCACCCCTGTGCCAACACTGCCAGCTCTTAAGGGACAAGAGCCAGCACATGTGTACAAGAGCATGTGTCCTCCCATTTGGCCAGAGGGCTAGGACTACAAATGCCGGTGTCATGAGACTGCCTCAGAGGACTGTAGGGTCCCTTGAGCGATTTTTGATCAAAGAGGTAGAGAGAATAAAGAACATAAGTAGAGTGAATGAAGAGGGAAATTGGCAGTATATCATTTGAGGGGGGAGGTGGGGTTCTACGGCTATCCTTTGTGACTCCGGAAAGTTTCCAGAAGCCTCAGGTTAAATACAGATGCCATTACCATTATTATTGTCACTCTGTTAACTGCTGATGGCTCCCTTGTGTCAAGTACTGTGTTAGGCACTGTCAATGTGACCTCCTCAAAGCTAACAAAGAAAGGGGATTCTCAGGAGCCTCATGGTATGTACAAAGGCAGGCTGAAGAACTGCTCAGCTTATTTAACTTACAGAGTTCCTTAGCCCTATAAGAGCCCATGATGATGTACAATCAATACAGTTGGACGTAAATGGTAAGTAGGCAATCCACATGCCATTTCATCATCTAAGATGCCAGTGATTTTAAGATGCACCCTGATTTTATGAGCTGATAAGAAAAAAGGCACTGCTAATCTAAGTTATGAGTGTCAAAGATTATAAGGTGAATACAATTGCAGAGATGTGAAAATGTGATACAGCGTGCATGAATTAAATATGGCATTCTTTTAAGACTACGTTAAGAAACTGAACATTCTAAGATAGTACCATCCTGTCTATACATTATGGGATTAAAAAAAAATAAAAGACTATCATACCAGATGCTCTCTTCTTAATTAGCTTTAGGTAGTTCAGAATACTACATCTGGTGTCCACATCCACTTCCATGTTTTCAAGGTAGGAGTTCAGAATTGGGATCAGTCCAGGAAACACACCTTCCTACAAGAAGCAGGACAGGTTATGAACTCCCTGCTGGGGGATGTACACAGTGAGGCGTGAGGTACAGGGCCACTCTCCTACCTTCCCATTGATGATGGTGTCTATGCTCATGAGGGTGTACTCCTCTGCAGCGAGCTCCGTGCTGTTCGGGGCCTTGCCACAACCATCTACCACTGCGTTGCCACCTGCCGGAGAAGGGGGAAAGGGGAGCTTTGGCAGATTGTTGCAGCATAAGGTGACCTCAGAAATCTAAGATAATGTAATACCTTTGCAAATGTCTTTCCTGAAATAAAACATTCCCTGCAAGACAGCATCTCGTTTCTGTGCTACCTTCATGTTCTCATCAACCTAAGGGAGAAAAAGAATCACGATTAAGTCAAACACGGAAGTTGCAGCACCTTCCTCACTAGTGCAATGAGGACTCACTCCCTAAGGGATTCTACTTTCTGCTCAAATGCTTCCCAGTTGGACGAACAGGCTTTTTATTTACATGCGGCCTGTGTCACTCAATCATGGATTGGTATGTGATTTTTTAACCAATCAAGGAATTTTAAGAGAAACTTAACAAACCTAAAACTTATATACATGTGAAATGTCTGCATTTCAAAGCACCTTTGTGAGTAAGCCTTGCAATAAATATACAGTACTGGGAGGGCAGGTGGCTGGTTCCCTTTATATAGCAGTGTCTCACCAGGGGTCCCAGGGTAATGAAGGCAGAAGGCAGGACTAAAACCCAGTTCTTTTATTTTTTTTTTTTTGAGAGGTAGTCTTGCTCTGTCGCCCAGGCTGGAGTGTGTTGCACAATCTCAGCCCACTGCAACCCCCGCCTCCCAGGTTCAAGTGATTCTTCGTGCCTCAGCCTTCCAAGTAGCTGGGATTACAGGCACACGCCACCATGCAGGCTAATTTTTTTGTATTTTGAGTAGAGTCAGGGTTTCACTATGTTGACCAGGCTGGTCTTAAACTCCTGACCTCAAGTGATCCGCCTGCCTTGGCTTCCCAAAGTGCTGAGATTACAGGCGTGAGCCATCACACCAGGCCTAGAACCCAGTTCTTCTAAGTTCAGTGCTCTTCCCCTGCTGCCTCGCCATTGGGGTTTTGCCTCCCCACTTTAGTGAGGAAAGGCAAAGACCATTCATAGGTTGTCATATCTGGAATAAGGTTACAGCCCTCCAGGGGCAGATCACAACTTTTTGCCCACCTGGTGGCTCTGGCCATGTAGATTCACTCATGAGACTGAAAACTGTTTTATTTGTGAATTCTCTGTATCTCCAATGACTTTTTAAGACCCTCAAAGCAGAATTACAACTTTTTAGTAGTAATCTCTTATTTTCTATCATGGAATCTTATGTGGGACCTCGATATATATAACAATGACCAGTTAGAGGGCCAGGCTGGCATGGGACAGACGGTATACAAGTTCTCTTGATTACCAAGCTTCCTCCTGTATTCATTGGGGGGGAATGCTATTGTTGTTTCATTTTCTAAGAGACACACAGGACCGTCTGAAGAATCTAGATACTCTAGGAGCATACTGAAATCAATAGTCTCAAATTCCACCATGGCTGTCAACATCTGCTTTCATTTCTAATACCTGTTTCTTTTTTCCTTAGTCTTGAAAAAAGTTCATAATGACCACTGGTTTTAATGTCTGCTTTTATGACTTCCTTTCAAAGTATATTTTACTTTGTTCTTTAGATTCTCAACTTTGTGTTAAGACATTTAAAGCCATACTTTTTCCTTAGAGACCAGCTCTGCCAGCATCCCACTGCCTTTCACTTTCCTACACAATCTGTAATTCTAGTTTTGGTTAATCAAAAACTATTAGGAAAGACATTTTAAATTTCCAAAGTTAAATTTCTCCATAGCATCTCTTTAGCTGAATTTTAGTGGGAACGCGTGCTGTATTGTGTCTACTTTTGAGAAGTGAAGATTTTTTTTTAATTTTTGTAAATCTTACTCAGGGCATTTGAAAAAAGATGTGGTGTGAGACACGTAATACAGGCTATACAACCAAACTTGTTAACATATAATAAGCCATTTAATTCCCCCATGGCCTTTCCCATCCTTTATTATATGGCCTGTCAGTTACTGAGTAACATGCAAGGTACTTGCTGAGTGGTTTACCTCCATTAATCCCACATGGGCTTACAACAGTCTACTTATCACCCTCTGGGATACAGGTGGGAAACTGAGGCACTGAGAATAAGTAACTTGCCCAAGTTAAAAGCCTAGTAAACAGTGCCAGGGAGTTATGCCTTTAGTTTAACACATCGAAGCCATGTATTATTACCCATCACAATAAATTCTTTTCATGTTACATTTTATGGTACAAAAAGGACCACAGCTTTCACCTCATCTTGGAAGAACATATATATGCTTTATCCCATTTAATACTTTCTCCTTCACGTTTTGCCTGATACTGCTTTGCCATTCCTGCTATCTTTCCAAAAGGTCACTAGGCAGCTCCTGTCGGCATCTGTCCTTGTTCTAGGTGTATCTAATCAAACGTATACTGTGTTGCTGCTATTTCATATTATCTGTTTTAGCTGTTCAATAGGATAGAGTTTAGTCTATTCAAATTTTTTTTCATTTTATTTTCACCATTTTATTTTCGGTGAGCTATTGTTTCATCATTCCCCTGACCCCATGCCCAATTCTGTGGCACTGAAATGTATTCACTGTTCATTTTACCACACTTTTAGCCAGCAAGTTTAGAAGTAATAAATCCTGTTTCTATACTATTCATAGTTTTCCTTACTTTTAAAGAGGTAGTTTCAAAATTATAACTCTAAGTGTCAAGCGCTAATGAGTATCTACCATTCATCTCCTTCCTTATCCCCTTACTAGGTGCGATGGTCTGAATCTCTGTGTTCCCTCAAATTCATACACTGAAACCTAATGCCCATTGTAACAGTATTAGAAGGCAGGGCCTTTGGGAGGCAATTAAATCAGGAAGGCTCTATCCTCATAAACGGGATTAGTGCTCTCACAACAGAGACCCCTGAAGAGCCCCTTCCACCATGTATGAACCAGAGAGCAAGCTCTCGCCAGACACTCAAACTGCCGGTGACTTGATCGTGGACTTCCCAGCCTCCACAACTGTGAG
Organism: Cacajao melanocephalus; assembly: GCA_963573385.1. Lineage (NCBI taxonomy): Eukaryota > Metazoa > Chordata > Mammalia > Primates > Pitheciidae > Cacajao > Cacajao melanocephalus. The sequence goes on along the minus strand of CAUYLG010036664.1, from coordinate 14,911 downwards.
CAATACGTTCCTGTTGTTTCTAAGCCACCCAGGGTATGGTATTTTTGTGACCGTGGCCGAAACAAACTAAGACACTAGACAAGACTTCTAGCCCTAACTTGATCCATGCAGTTTTGTTAGAATCACCTGAAATTTAAAGAATAATTTGGCTGGGAAGATCATTCTGTGGTTAATTCTGTACCTCTCGAGATCCTGAAAACTTCTTTCCATCTAGCATTTAATGTTCCAAATGAGAAGTAATATCAGTTGATTTTTTTCCCCTTGGCAGGTCTCTTTAATTTTTTCTCCTGTCCAGACAGTTAATTTTCCCTTTGAGATTCATAAATGCCTACCTTTGAGTTCTTTAAATATTTGTCTCATCCTTAACAGAGACTTATTAAGGAAAAATTCTATCATTTCTTTGATTATTGTATTTTATATCTTTCCTATATAAACTATTCTCCCCTTCTAAATTATTACACAAACATGGAATTTTCCAGAGCTTTCCTTGCTTCAGATTTTCCATATTTCCATTTCTTCACCATCCTGCTGGGATTAATTTTAATTTCGTTTTCTAAATCACTGCCTCGGATAGTCAATAACATCTGCTCTACTAGTGAATATACTCACCATTAAATAAGCACCACCTATAATGCGTATTTTATAAATGTGACTGAACTTGTGTAGAATTTGTCTGAGGCCACTAATCAGAATTCCTTTAAGAATTCTTTCCAAAGCGGAGCACGGTGGTTTGTGTCTGTAATTCCAGCTACCTGGAAGGCTGAGGCAGCAAAAGAAGGATCATTTAAGCCCAGGAGTTCGAGACCAGGCTGAGCAACATTATTTTAGAGACCCTGTCTCTAAAATAAGTTTAAAAATTTTTAAAAATAAAAAATAATAAATTAAAAAAATAGTAATTATTATTTCCAGTTTCTTCTTTTTTCTTTTTTTCAAGAGATGGGATGTGGCAATGTTGTCAAAGCTGCACTAGAATTCCTGGATTCAAGCAACCCTCCTGCCTCAGCCTCCCAAGTAGCGGAGATCATAGGCGTGCGCTGGACCCAGTTTACTTCCTTGAAGTAACTAAATTTCACTGAACAGAATATACCCTTGCAGGACCAGCTGGGCCCTTCTCTTTAAGATGTTAATTATGCTCAATTTTCTGTTGCCTTCCAGGCATCTATTCTTACTTATAAGCAAAGGCTTAAGACTGGTAGCTGACATGGAATCTCTCTTAGATGGATTTGGTCTCCCCAGTAGGTAGGCATGAGGAAATGTGGGCCCACAGAATTCTATGGGTGACCTTTGGTCTGGGTGTGAGGAGCAGGCATGGATGGGCTGACAGCTGGGCTTCCTTCAGGGCTGTGGGGATGGGCACAGGGTGGCAAACCCCTCATGGAGGAGGGAGCTACCCCAGGGGCAGATGCTGAGCTAAGCAGTTTCATTCCTGCTTCCATGTCTGCTGTGACAGGGCTGCCCTAACTCCATTCTCTGGCCCTAAAACCCTCAGCCAGGAACCCCTGTGGCAGAGCCCTCTCTGTTTAGCAGTTTTTCCTAGTCACTGTCTGCCAAGAGGACCCTGGCTCAGAAACCAAAGGCGTTCACCTCCTCAGCTACTGCCCCACAGCCCACAGCTCTGCTCCCTTATCACCTAGAGTTGTTCTGCTGGCAAACGTCTCCAAGAAAGTTTTTTTTATCTTTTTTGGGGGCTGATTAACTCCTATTTGTTTTTCTGACAGTTCAATCCCATCCAAATTCTTCAGAAACATCTCAAGTTCAGTTCTACTGAGGGGCCTTTTCCCGGCATTCCAGCAGTTATGCTTTCCCTCCCCATAATCAACCTGGGATTTTGTGGTGGTTGAAATCAATGTGTGGGACTACTTCCAGCCACCAATCACCTTGAAAGGAAAGCATCTAGAAATTAAGCTTAGGTTTAAGAGAAAAGAAAGAATAGGGCTGATGGAGAAACATTTTATTGCAAAGGGTAAACAATTCTCAGTGAAATCAGATTGGAAATAAATAGCACATATAAATAAATAACTATATCTACAGACAGATCTGTACCCATCTTCATGAAGAAACACATCCTTACCTTTGACAGTGGAATGAGAAAATCCAATTTGTAGGAAAGGATCACTCTGGTGAGCAGTACCACAAACACAACATAGGCAGAGTTCTCGAAGTCTGTTAACTGCACCTAGACAAGCAGAGCCCAGAGAAGTTATAAACCAACTACACAAATGTGCTCTTCCCTGACCCAGGCCCCTCCTCAGAACCTGTCATTCCCAAGCCATCTCCTAATTCCCCATCTGGGTCTGGAAGCCTTTTGCCTACATCTATTCTCAGAAATCAGTCCTCCTTAACTTGGACTGCACATATTTAATTTTTATTTTATGTTTAAGAGCCTTCTGATAGCAGCATCAGATGGGTGATGAACAGCTGGGGAAAGAGTACTTTTGAGTCAGTTCTTGCTGATGCATGTGTCTTACCTCCATGGGTCGAAATTCTACTCTCCATCCAATGTCTGAGTTTGGAGGAGGGGGCTTAAATCTCATCGTCTGCCAATTTGTGGACTGAATATTCTATGATACAAAAGCAGAGAAGAAAACCAACTTTTCACACGTCCAGGAAAATACAAGATGATGTGGCATTTAATTAGGGAAGAAGACTGCTCACTGTCCACACCAAATTTCTCCAATTTACAAAGACAATTTAAGATTTTCTTGGACTGTGCTCATTTAGGAAAACAAAACAGCAAGTGTTTAACAAAAGCTTGAGGCCCTAACCCTGCAGGCTTAATCTCACCCAGCTCCTACTCCCTACCTCCCACCTATGGGACAGCATCTCAAGTGCCACGGGGACCCCACCTTCATCACTGAGAGTTCTAGGAGCCAGCCTGCTGTTCCAGGTGACACAGGACATTTTCATCTGAGAACCCTGTCACACGACAGTTGTTTCCTTTCTTCCTCCTCCCTTGGGAATGCTGTTGCTTTCATGACCCCAGAGCCTAAGATGGGTAGCTGTTTCTCAAGACGCTGAGAGAGAATTCTTTCTTGGCCCTGACATCTTGGGACCCAGTGGCAATACTGGAAGGATTTATATCTCCTTTTGTGAGTTTGGTGGGGGGAAAAGGGGGATACAGATGGTATTACAAAAGGTATATATGTATGTCAATGTCTACATATAACATGACACAGAAATAAATCTATGAGAAGTCTATCTACTAGGAAAAAAAAGTTACGTGATACGTCTGAAGCACTGAAATAACTGAGCAGGTTATTTTTTGCACAGTGTATGTTTGAATTTTCACCACTAGGCAAATAAAATACTGAACAAACAAACGAAAGAAATTAGAATCAGTGAGATAACCAGTAAGAATCATAAGAGTATTTGAAACCAATTTTTCATTTTCCAAGTTCTTAACTGCACTGGGTAAATGAAAGTCTTAAGAGATTTCTTTTGTATTCTTCACAGGTACAGAAAACTGCCTCCCCATCTTGGTTTGTAAAGTGAAATGCATTTAAAACAGGATTCCAGACTCTCAGAAGTCAAATAAATAAATAAATAAAAATAAAACCGAGGAGATACCTCAAAATGGTCAGACTCATTAGCATCATCCAGGTGTATTTTCTCTTCAAACAGCGTCAGTGGGTCTCTTATAAAGAGATGAGCAACATGCTGGGCCAGGAGATGATCAATGCCTGCAAAGAGAGATCATACGGGAACTCACTGCAAAGTGGGAGATACCACTTCCGCTTAGTCCAGAAAGACAATAAGACAGCTCAGGAAGTTTGAAGAAAGGGTGCTTAGCAGCTTAGGAAATAGCTGGTTTGATCAGTATCCTCACCTCGCCCAGTATTTTATCCTGCGGACACTGGGAAGTGTCAGCATTTTATTCACTACTTACACAATGCCTGCTGGGGCACTGGTGTGGACCTAGCCACAGACCTCCAAAGTAAGTTCCTTTTGCTAAAAGTCAAGAAGAGCTCACAAGTATTTGGAATTTGAAATTTTAGGAACACGCAGCCTCATAAGAAAAGTTAAAGACTTCACGCTAAAAACAGAAACCAGACGAGGAATCAGCAGAAAAGTGTAAAAGTGCTTTGACGAACTGAAGGCGTACAGTGACACCCTGAAAGATGGAGTGGAAACCCACCTTCCTGCAACAGCTGTTCGTAGATCTCTTTATCTATCGTCAAGTCGATGTCATTGTATTTCTCACCACACTTAGATAAATAGCTGTCTATTGAGTCATATCGGGATTTACTGATCCTATAGTTATTGTTCTTCAATGGCTAAAGATTAAAAAATAGATAAATGAATATGCCATATAAAAGGAGTTGAAAATAAGCTAATTAACATATTTTTATATATGATAATTACATAAAAACCTCCACATAAGATACAGAAAAAAAGCTAGTGAGCCCTAAAAAATATTATTAAGGAAAATTATATTTTTAAAAATCTGAGGGCAATTAAGTGTCCTTCTTTTCTGGTATGATTTAAATATACTTTTTTCTTTTTAAAGCAAATCACTTTCATTCTTATTAAGCTAGGGAAAACAAATGCTAAGGTTAAAACCAAATAAATAAAGCAAAATAAACCTATCAAAATAATTTATCCTTTAAAGTTTATTTCTACTTAGAAAGCATGTTCAACAACTTATGAGCAATTACATGAAGACCAGAGCAGTATCAGTATAGCGCTGGTTGAGAATATCAAACCACTTATGAGGGTTCCTTTAAAAACACACATGTTCAGGTCCCATACTAGAGATTCTGATTTAGAAGGTCTAGGATAGGGTCTGGCTGTGTATTTTTAAAGGTTTCCATGGGTGGTTCTGATGCACATCCATCCCTTGTTGGAGAGATGCAAGGGTTACTTTACAGTTCAACGTGCAAACAAGAGGTGCCATCTGACCCTTATTAATCAATGCCTAAACTTTTACATGGAAAAAAATCTCTGACAACAAATTATACTTTCCACAGCAGAAAGCACCATATACAAAATACTCAAGCGGCAGGTAAAAACAGCCATCAGCACTTCCAAAATATAGAAAATGGCACTACTAATTTTAAATGAAGTTAAAAACAATTACAGACATCAACATATAATAAAAATTAACTCCCCATCCAGACCAAAGCTTTTTCCCCCACTTCAGATAAAAATTTCAGAGAGACATCAAAATTGCAAGTAGTTACAACAGCTCCATTTTACCTGCTTGACTTAAAAGGGCTATTAAGGAAAAATAATTCCCACCTCCAGTCCTCTCTCCTCCCGAGTTCTATCATCTACAGATGCCGAAATCACTCCCCAGCGACAATCAATGTCTGACACATAGCCTCGGTAAAAGGGAGACGCAGCACTCAAAGCCATCTAAAACAAACGAAAGTCAGCTTCTGCAAATTCAAAGTGTCACATGCCAAAAAAAGCTCCATGTAGTTATATTTCTGGTCAAAAAGAATCAGTTTATGCAACCTATACAGAGCTCCACCACATGTACCTGTGCCTGTCTTCTAGTGAAATATACCAGGAAGAACCCAAATCCTTGGGTTTGATTCACTTAAACCATCCTCTCACTAATGTGAGGACATGAAGTATGGGAGAGGGAAAATGGCCACACTCAAACTTGACACTTAACAAATCAATGTTGTACTAGCAAGAGGAAACTTCTACAGTGTAGACTCTCAGTTCATTATCCCTAAACCCGCATACCATTTACATTAGTTCATCTCTGAGGTCTTAACTGGACTTAAATAGCACACTGTCAGTAAATTCTGCACATGCTATCTTATTTCATACGAAGTAGTATTTAAAATAAGAGGTAATTTCTACTTACAACAATTGGACAGATAGTGGCCAACTGATCATAAAGGTATCTGGCCTCAGATATGCTGCAGGCTTGGAATGTCACCTGTTTAAGAATTACAAAGTTATTAATACCAGGCAAAAATCATTAGCATGCTCCCCAAGCAGTAAAGTCAGAGAAGGAAGGTGGCTGGTGAGAGAGGAGCAACGTAACAGTCCTTCATTAATGGCAACATTTAATGCAAGGGTTTTGTTTAAAAGTTGTCTTAGGTGAATTTAAATAGAAAATGGTGTTTAATTATGTTCCACTGCCTACTGACAACTAACATAAATAACCAAGGTTCTAAGTGAAATAAGATTAAGTAGTCAAAAAAGAAAAAGAAGACATAGACATACGATGACCTTCAGCAAAGCATTTTCTCTTCTACAGGCTTGTTGCCTTCCTCCCCCTTTAGTTAGTGAGAGATAGCAAAAGGAATTTGGACAGGTTAACTATTGTTTTCAAACTTCACTGGTGGCAGTATGGTGAAGAGCCTGGAAGGGGGCAACGCTAGAAAAACAGGGAGGCAGTCAAAATACTGCACCTGTCAAGGAAAAGCTTAAGTAAGGATCTGGTGAGAGGGATACGAAAGTCAAAGCAGCAAGCCCTGGTGACCAAGGGAGACTGTGAGTAGAGGATAGCTGAGATTTTGGCCTGGGTTTTCAGAGGTTAGAGACAAAGAAGTGCCATGATGTGATGGACTTATGAGACCAAGAGAACAGACAGAAAAAGAGGCCCTGTAAGTGGCTAGGTCTCCAGGGGTGGTGCCCAGAAGAAAAATCCGAGTTGGAGAAATATCTGGGCATAGGCTCAGATAATGTCCTGAAGATGGGGAGATCACCCAGGAAGCCTGCATAAGGAGGGTAGGTAGGACACTTAAGAGGCAGAGAAAAAGACCATATAATTTGGTTAGCATAAATTCTGTTACCCAACAGAAACCACCCCCCGCCCAAAAAAAAAAAGACCTGCTTTTTCCCAAGAGGGTAGAAGGGGCAAGGAACACAAATTGTGTTTGTGTGAGCATATCTGTAATAACTGCCAGTTGGGAACAGTTTTAATCTCCCCTGTTATTGTTATTCATAATGACAGCTTGAATTTAGTGTTGGTACATGAAATGAATTAAGGGTTTAAGACTTGAAATAACGGCAGCTGACTGAATATTTTACTGTTACAATAGCAACCTGTTAGTTCCAACGGTTTTAGCTAGATCTCAACTTTGCTTTCAACAGCAGATGCCATCTTACCGGAGACTCAAGTTGGCCTGCTCAATTATAATTGCATTTCATGTCAATGTGGAGACTAACTATATTAACTAGTCATTACTAGTTTAATAATTAATTCAACACAGAGAAAAGCTGTGTCACAGGCATGAAAGAATAAGAGTTTCAAAGGTTAAAACAAACAAAGATTGAGAAGGGCTGGCAATTAGGTCACTGATAACCAGACCAAGGGTGGTTTCTGCAAAAGAGGTAGGAACTTGGAAATTGGTTTGTGTGTGATACGAATTACATGAGCAGTGAGGAAATGGGAGCTGGTAAACCAAGTCTTTATGCACTTATTTGCTAAAGTGGAAGCTCCAGAAGGGCGAAGATCTTTCTTCCCATTCTCTATCCCAAGTGTGCAGGACAGTGTCTGACACCTGGTTAGTGCTTAACAAATGAAAATCTTGAAAAAAAAAAAAAAGAAAAGAGGGTGCTAAAGAGGTAACATAAGGGCAAAGGTCCGGTGAGAAACCTGAAAGATCAGGACCCCAAAGGCCAAACTGACAAGGCACTGAGATTTAAAAACAAAAACACTAAATTTTTCCCAAGTATTCTGACTAGAGAATTATTTCGAACATGCATCTCGTAATTTTTTTTAGCTCTTTTTTGTGTTACTCTTAGGTATTTTAGTGTGCGTGCATTATTTTTGTTTTTAAAACGATACTATGAGAAGCAGGTTTTCTTTCCAGTTTTGCAATTGGCTTCTCTTAGATGGCCTAGTACACAACACATAATTCATAGGTGAATCCTGGGAAATCCAACCACAGAGAAGTACACAACAGTGAAGTGACTTAGTTATTTTAAATACATTTAGTAATTAGCTTCCTTACTCTAGAGCTGATATGCCATCATCAAATAGGACATCACTGTAGATAATGGCTTTAATGGAAGGAAAAAAACTTCTTACACCTTAAAAAGCCATGAATACATGAGTACTTTTGGCTTCTAGTGTCCTTTTAAAGCATCATATAAAGAAGACACACAATGTTGCCAGGAAACTGATGGGGACAGGGGAAGGAACTAAGGTAGATACATGTTAGAAACCTAAACATCTAATGTAAAATTAACCTATAACCCAGTTTTGAAGTCACATGACTTTGGGGGGAGGGGCGAGTGGGGCTATCATAGTCTGTCATGAACTTAGTGCTTTTTTTTTTTTTTTTTTTTTTAGACAAAGACTTGCTCTGTTGCCCAGGCTGGAGTGCAATTGCATGATATTTGCTCACGGCAACCCCCGCCTCCCAGGTTGAAGAATTTCTCATGCCTCAGCCTCCTGAGTAGCTGGTACTATAGGCACATGTTGCCAAGCCCAGCTAATTTTTTGCAGTTCAGTAGAAACAGGGTTTCACTGTGTTGCCCAGGCTGGTCTCAAACTCCTGAGCTCAGGCAATCCGCCCACCTTGGCCTCCCAAAGTGCTAGGATTACAGGCGTGAGCCACCACAACTGGCTTGTATTTCTAGTAGAGATGAGGTTTTGCCATGTTGGCCAAGCTGGTCTCAAACTCCTGACCTCAAGTGATCCACCCACCTCAGCCTCCCAAAGTGCTGGGATTACAGGCATTAGCCACCGTGCCTGGCTGTGAACTTAGTGCTTTTTAAGTGATTCCTGAAGAGCCCCAAAACAGTCAAGAATTTGAATGTGGTTAAAATGCTTTTCGTTTTATACAGTAAGTCTTACAGTAACCTCAAAAAATTACTTTAAGTCTATTTTTTTCCGCTTTACTGTAATAAGTACTTTTTTCCCCCCATCTTTCTAATGATACATAATAGATGTACACTGTTTCAGGGCACATTTGATAATTTAATATATTCATATAACTTGTAAAGATCAAATCAGTGTACTTGGGAAAGAAGTTGTTTCCGTGTTCCACTGAAGAGATATAAAGCAGGGATTTCTGTGGTGAATTGCAAAATTTCATTTCATTTGCCACACACTTTATCTGTGCTAATGATTTTTTTTAAGTGGAGTAGTGAAACTACATGTCATTGGGAAAAAGAAAACTGAATCCCATGACAAAGCTTAGACTGAATGGAAAAATCCTACCTACAAGCAAGAAAAATATTTATCATCTACCATTAGTACACATTTATTGGTATACATACAGTGGAAAGAATATCCCTTTGGCACTATATCAGAGAAACTATGCAGCCCTTGGCAGAACACCCTGGTTTAATATTAAACCAAGGAATGGCAATCAATACTCTAATAGCACTTATATAATTTTAAAACCATGTACGGTGAGCTCTAGAACTTAATGGTTCTCTTTACAAATACTTGTAATTAAGACAGGAAAACAGATATGCAGTTAAAAGTCGAAAGGTCTCGTTTTTCAGAAAGTGTGATGGTTTATGTTTGGAAGTCACATATTTTATACTACCTATATATGTCAAGAAAACAGAAAGAAATTATCCTTGGTTATGTTATTTAAACACATTCAGAATGGAAAAATCTGATTTCAGCATTCAATTTGGATTATACGTTTTGAAAATAAACAGACCAGAGATATATGTGCAAGAAGTGCATGTACACGCCGCAGCTGTTTGAGGTGAAGGAAGGCTGGGTTCTGGGCCCAGTCTATTGAGAGCAGTCGGGCTGGGCGCTCAGAGGGCCCTTACAGGGAGCCAGGCTCTGCACGACCCTGTGCCCCTAAGGACATCGTTTTTAATAGCTGAAGTAAGTGGAACTGGATGAAATTTCCTTAGACAATAAATACTCTTTAACTTCTGTTAGGTAAGGCAATAAAATAAATATTAGCTTAGAGTCAGACCTAGAAGGGGCCTTAATATCAACCCTTCTTTCAGCTGATGAGAAACCTGAACCAAAAGAAGTAAAGGGAGTTTCCCAAATACCTGAGTAGTGACAGAGCCAAAACCCAATGGCAGGCCTGTGTGTGGCCACCTGATGGGTTCTATGCTCTTCCACTCTGGTCCTAAGTGAGCTTGGGCACAATCACTGCCAGGGGCACCATAATTTAAACAGATCCAGGAAAATTTTTAAATGGGTAAACACAGACAGGCTCCTGTGTTCTTTACTTAGTAGCAAGGCAAACACAAGCTGCTAAACGTTTGTTCTTTTTATACTGCTAGACAATTTTGCACAAATCCCTTGGATCACAAAATCACTGGAATACTTCCATCAGAGCTCATTTCCAGTTTTGAACAATATTTAAACCACCTCATTAGCCTGTCACTAGATGGCAGTAAAAACTAGGCATATAAAGAAATGATGACAGAATATATTGCATTCTAAGTTAACTGAAATTATAAAGGTATATATAGAGTACATACCTTTTTGCTGAACCAGTGTCTGTAGAACTATTAGTCATATACAGCTTCCAATGAATTTACTAATATAATTTCATTGTTTTTCAGAAAGGCATACCAGCTACCATTTCAATCTGAATAAAATGTGATTTTTTGGAACAGGAAACATGCACATATAATGAAGTAAAAAAACAGAAATGGATGGAACACTTTGCCTCTCTGTATATTTGAAACAATACCTGAAGACAGCAATTGCCCATTCCAAATCCCATGGCATCCATGTAAATATGATCTGGCTTAGAAGCCCTTGATGCCTCATCATCCTCAGGAAATGTTTCTATAAATGGAGATGGTGTATTCTTGTCCTTAAATACTGTATTATAAAAATACAAAACCAAAAATGATTGAGAATCTAGGATTAAACAACAATTCAACATGTCTCTCTCCTACCCCGCCACTTCTCAGTAGACTTACTTGGTACATTGATGACAACCTTTTCTCCTCTCCTATGCCGGATATTTCTTGTTAAGGTACTAAAACAGACAACCAAACGTCATAAATTGGTCACCTAAGAGTCATCATGTAAAAGAAGAATGTGATTACATACAATTAAATGGAATGAAATCCTACCCCAAATTAGTTCTCTAAGACAACGCAACAGAAAATGTATCTGTGTCAAGATACTGTAAGGGAAGTTTCTGATAAAAGGTTTTGTATTAATATCTATTCTTTGGCTTCTGCTCAAGAATCCCATTCTCTCTCCTGTTCAACCCCTGCTCCCATGGCTCCCTGTAACTTACCACGGTCTGCTTTCACTGTTTCCAGCATTTCCCAAATTAACTCCAAAGACTTTGGTCAAACGGTAGTACTCACTTTCCCCAGGCATCTCTGCAGCCCAAAGCCTTGTTCCTCCCTCCCTCAAATCTGCAGGATTAACTTATCCTCCAGACTCATGCTTGTTTATTCCAAAAGCTACCAGGCACACAGTGGCCACTGAGTACTTGAAATATGGCTTGTCCTAATTAAAACATGCATGTTCCGTGAGAGTAACATATACTCCTGATTTTGAAGACTTAGTACAAAAATACATAAAATTACTTGTTAATAACGTATTGATTACTTGTTCAAATGATATCATTTTTGGACATATTGGGTTAAATAAAATATAAAATTACGTTCATCTGGTTTTTACTTTAATGTGGGTGTGAGGACATTTATAATTTTACATGTTTCTGTGAACAGTGCTGCTATAGACTCTGCTTCAATGCCACCTCTTCCATGAAGCCTGCTTTGATACCCTCACTCAGAAGCACCTTCCTTTCTCCAAGAATTTCTGGTGCTACCATCTTTTGACATCTGTCATAATCTATCTCTTCTTGAGCAGCTGAATTGTTTTTATTTTCCTTTAAACACACGACAACATTTGAAGTTAGAAACTATGTCTACAAATATGTCTCCCCTGAAAGTCTCTGCACATAGCAAACGTGCAGGCCTGTTAAAGGAATGAATGCTGAGAAGTCTTGAACTACAAACTAACAGAACTAGAAGTTAATCGAATAGAAGAAAGAGAGTGCCTATTATGTACACCAGGTACTCTACCTATTTCACAAGTTATATAGAGTGAGATGGGCAGATCACAGATACTACGGTTAATTTAGAGAGGGGAAAATAACGTAGGAATAACTAAGAGAAAAAAATCCCAGTAGGCATTTACAGACCTAGCACTGAAAATAATCACCCAATTAAAAGAGGTCAGTGGCTCAGCGAATAACTTAGCAATGACTTGGAAAAGGGGTAAATTAAGCCTGGTGTAACTGTCAACAACCAAAGAGCCTGGGGGTACTGAAGACGTGAACAGGTGCACGTCTGCTATCTTCTCTGGTTACTTTGGAAGGGAGCCAAAGCTCAGTAAATGCTCAAAAAGGATTCCCAGACAGACATACTATACTCTCAGAAGGCAGGGGTCTAGTGAGGGGCATCTGCATTTCAACACAAAGCCATACTCACCTGAAGCGAGGGTGCTTGTTTATTGCTTCATCTGGAAAGAAGAGGGACTTGGAAGCTCCTCCTTCCACTGGGCTGGGTTTGAACTCAGGCAGTGTGAACCCAGGACAGCCTAATCTACAACAAATTGAAGAACTAAATAGATGGGATTTGTTTTCAGGAATTAATTGTGGGCAATCTTGCCATCACTGCACCTGCTAAAGACAACTCATTTCTAATTCCCTCTTCAGAGGGTTTTGTGTTTACAAAACAAATGTGTACTAAATACTGTGCCCCTTCACAACCACTCCCTGCACTTCTTGCTCATGAGGATCTTCTTTTAATTCCAGCTCACTACTAACTTTATCCAAGCCTCCGCTGACTCACAATCCACACAGCATTTACTCGAGTCCTCTCCACCTCTTCATCTAATAGGAAGGACGGAGCACAGAAGTCATTTCTCTTGGTCACGCCAGCTGTCATGGGTTACAGGTGTCCCCCTACATGGCTTCTGAGGTATCTTCCTTTTTCACCTCTAAATTCTCAGATTATCTTTGGACCCCCTGCATGGCACCACTGCCTCCCACTTCCCGGTAGGCTCTGTTTGAAACTGGAAGGAGCCTGTTTTTTGCCTCTGCAGGTCACCTCCTGAGTCCCTCAAGATTAGGGAGTATCTCTGCCAGTGTCCCCATCCACTCCTGAGATCACCCTCTGAAGTCTGAAACCCAACCCTATTCTCTTACTTGACTTAAGGAGCTCTAATTTCAACACAGAAAAATGAAGCTCCATATTTATAAGTGTAAAGCTCAAATTCCACGTCACTTTCAGTGATGGCCCCAGTTTTTCCAAGTTAGGAATTTGAGGTCAACATTACACGCGCTGCAAGGGAGGACAAAGATTAAGTGAAAGCCAGACAGGGGAGGGGTTTTAAATCAGTGGGAAGAAAGAAACTTGTGGTTTGAGGGTCAAGACTAGCTCATATCTTTTTTTAAAAAAAAAATTATTTTTTTTTTCTGAGACAGGGTCTTGCTCTGTCTCCCAGGCTGGAGTGCAGTGGTGCAATCATAGCTCAGTGCAGCCTTGAACTCCTGGGCTCGCCATCCTTCTGCCTCGAACTCCTGGGCTCAAGTCATCCTTCTGCCTCAGCCTCCTGAGTAGCTGGGATTACAGGCGTGAGCCACTGTACCCAGCTAAGTTTTTCTTTTTTGTAGGGACGAAGTCTCACCATGTTGCCCAGAGTGGTCTTGAACTCCTAGGCTCAAGTAATCCTTCTCCCTCAGCCTCCCAAAGTGCTGGGATTACAGGCATGAGCCACCAGGCATGGCCATCCATGCCTTATATTCAACCCCTACTTTTTCTTTATATAAAATAAAGTAACTGTTGGCTGCCCATATCCACCTTGTGAACAACTGAAGGTAGTGATCTTTACCTAGAAAACAGTTCCCAGCTACAAGCGTTCTTGAGAATTCTTGAAGCTATGTGCATTATTTGCTATGAGCCTACGACCTTAGGATTAGTCCTTTGGGAGAGTAACAAACTTAAATCTGAGGGGATTCTTCGCTCACCAGAATCAGATTAGATGAAGAGAGAATGAGAATGTGTTTGTGTGGAAGGGAGAAAGTAGAATCAGAACTTGCATCCTCAGACACCTACGGCACTGCTTTATTCTAGACCAGTGCTATCCGACAGAACTTTCTGGAGGGATGGAAATGTTTAATATCTCCACTATCCAAACCAATGCGGTAGTCACCAACCACGTGGCTACTGAGCCCTTGAAATGAGTCTAGTTCCTCGGTCACATCAGGGACTATAACCTTCATTTTACATAATTTTAATTTTAAATTTAAATAGTCAGAGGACTACTGTTTTGGACTACAGTTCCATGCTATAGAGCTTTACCTCTTTACACAGAAAGTCACACTGTTCACACTTAAGAACCAGCGCACTCCTTTCTCCCTTGATCCCATACTACAACAAAACTTTACCATTTATTGTGGATGTACAGGGAGGCTTCTGACCACTAAGTAACTAATAATTACTGTTTCAAGTCCAAAAATACCTTCCTATATGGACAGGGTATAAAAAATTATACATATAATTTTTTTAAATTACAGGTTTTTAGAATAAAACTTATGCCTTTGTCTCAACTCTTCCTTCATAATGACTTAAGATGCTAAATCTTTTTATTTTTATTTTTTTTAATTTTTTTTGAGACAGAGTCTTGCTCTGTCACCCGGGCTGGAGCGCAATGGTACAATCTCAGCTCACTGCAACCTCTGCCTCTCAGGTTCAAGTGATTCTCCTGCCTCAGCCTCCCTAGTAGCTGGGATGACAAATGCATGCCACCATACCCGGCTAATTTTTGTATTTTTTTGTAGAGATGGGGTTTTACCATGTTGGCCAGGCTGGTCTCAAACTCCTGACCTCAGGTGATCCACCTGCCTCAGCCTCCCAAAGTGCTGGGATTACAGGTGTGAGCCACCATGCCCAGCCGCTAAATCTTTTTAAGAAGGGCAACTATTCTGTACAGAACCATTCTCAATTAAAGTAAGGAACACATTAGGTTTAATCTAAA